>WBNM01032432.1:21502-39775 GCA_013399055.1 Ramphastos sulfuratus | reverse complement strand
AGACAACACTTGATAGCTCAGATTTTTCTAGCCCAATGTGAACTGCTAGCAGGCAATTGGCAGGGAAATTAACCGCAGATGGTATCCAGGACATGGGAAATACATTCAATAGAATAATTGTATAGCAGCACCCCAATGCCTCAGAAAGCAGCATTCAACCAAGTAAGGCTCTCCCTGCATTACTAGCTATTTTCACAGGAGCGGGGATAGGGAATAAAAAAGCCCTTTTGGCTGTAGTTTTATCACCACAGGTAATACAATTGACTAAACAACAGCATCTCCCATTCTCCACCAGAAAAGCTCACAGCTTTGCAGTGGGCAGCAGCAGGAGGAGCTACATAGGCAAAAGCCACAAAACGTTTTCCCCTTTTACCATGTGACACTAAATACATACAATTCAAAAGACCACACAGGGTTCTGATTCTTTGAATACAACTCTTGTTAGACTGTCCCAAAGACCTGCTTTTGGAGATGGCACATTAAAGGAAGTGCTGAAATATCACAGAAATGAAACATCTGATTCAGAGAAACTCCTGCTCCAGCCACACTCTGCACTGGTTGTCAAGAGGTGACTAAAAGTTGAGATCAGAAATGTATAAGAGACATTTTGTGAGAGAGAGCATAGGTATGTATGCATGTAAGTGTGTAAAAATAATACCTCTATTCTAACACATTGTCAGCATCATCAAGCTGGCCTGAGTATCCAAGCTTTAGGAGAGGAGATTGTAGAAAGCTAAATGCAGACAAAAATGCCCAAGTGGATCCAATAACCAAGTGGGTGTTCTATGATGCCATTCCTCCCCTCAGATCAGACAGAAAGCTTCTCCCTACATGTTCTGCCTTCTTATCTGCCCAGGGGTTTCCTTTAAAACTAGCTTTGCTTCTAAGCATCACAAATGCTTGCAAAATAGGTACTAGCCTCACTCCAACTGCTCAAGTGAGACAAAGAGTTAAAAACAGATTTGGATGCACACATGGCTCTAAGAAGAGCCTCAGCCTCTTTTCAGTTTACATGCCAGCTCCAACAGCCAAGACATTTGCATTCATGGGCACTGAAATGCGATGAGAAGTCACTCAAGTAAATTAATTAGGTGAAGCTTTGATGCCAAATCTAACAGGTGAGACTATACACATACTTCTGTTGGGCTGGACTTTCCGAGGGCTGAAACAATTTCATTCTTATTGACTTTTATTTTGAGTTGGGATCCTGGCTGTGGCAGGTGCTTTAAAGATCCCTCTTTTTGTCTACTGAGCTGCAGAACAACCACAATAGCATCAGAGAGATAGTATCAGGGTGAAAAATACTAGTGAAAATACCAGCCACAAAAGTAAAAAAGAGTAGAAACCCCAGGACCAGTGTTTGCTGCTTCTCATGGAAGTGGAAAGGAGGAAAGATCCTGAAAGACCCTGATAACAGGATTAAAAAGCTGTAGAAGCAAGCATGAGTTCTAACCAACCTTGCCAATAAATATCATCTTCTTCCTCCTCAGAATCAGACACAAGGCTTGAGCTCTTCTATCTCAAAACAAGAATGAGGAGGAGACACTTCCTGTCTTCTGTCCATTGCATCTTCAAACCCCCAGGCAAGACCAGGAAGAGTGATCTCAACACACGTTACTTCAGCCCAGACCTGATTTGGTATATACATAAAATACACCATACAAAGCAGTAGCATGGTTCCACATGAGTAGTAAGGCGTGCACTGAAGTAATTTGCAGGAAGAGACATCATTGTTGGATCCTAAATTTAGAGTGGAGATGCAACTGGGGACAACCCAGGAACTGTTTGACTTTCAGGACCCAGGCTCTTCCTCAGAGTATGAAGCAGAAGGTCATACCCCAAGGTGTTAGATAACTGCAAGACTGTTTCTCTTATTAGACCAAATGAGGAAAAAAAGGGACTCCAGTCCTGATCTCTGAATTTTAAAGGAGTATAACTAACCTGATCTCTCCAGGAACTCCTCCACTGATGTTAATTCACCACTATAAAAAAGCCACCACTGCAAAACTATAGAGGAATTGCATTTCCTTGTGGGCAGAAGTCACACTGGAAAACAAGATTTCTCTGCCTCTGCAGAGCTGTGGCTGTCTGGGTCTATAAGCAGTGTTCACAGGGCTGCCTCACTGCTTAGAGCCCATGGAGGATGTTTACCCAGAATCTATGAGAAAAAATTAACTGTTATTTGTAATGTTAGATTTTATGCCCTAAAATGCTTACTAATTCAGGGATTTGTTATGGCTTTGGATTCTGTTTCAAACAAATTCTTAAGCCAGTACTTAGGCATCAGACAGTCCCCTAAAGGCAACAGTAAATCTGCATGTTTATGTTAGTCCCAGGCTTAAGCTCTGACAGGGTAGAAGTTTGTTTTCTTCTCTTTCCTCCTTCCTCTTTCCTATACACCAAGAAATACAGTTGTGCATGGTTTGCACTTGTGTTACAATAAATTCAGTTTCAACTCAAACCAAACAGGCAGTGTCAGTGGCCTCCAAAAAAAACATTCTTCAGCCTAAACATAATGGCTTGTTTAAGATTTCTCCTGAATCAGTCTTCTGTGTAATGTGTACCTGGAGATAACTGAGTAACTCCAGCATAATTTTACTTCCCTGACATGCAAATTCCACATTTGAGTGACGACTCTTAATCTCAGCTTCTCATCTTAACCATCTACCTTATTTGTAGAAGCACTGGCTAAGCAAAAAGCAATCAGACAAACAAAAAAAAAAAATCAACAAAAATACCAAGTCAAATGAGAACAGTTCTTCCTTCTCACAGTAAAATTCACCAGCTCTGTAACTCCTGCCTTTCAGTGGGGAGAACAGACCTGTTCAGCACTGAACTACCTATAAAATAACAGCTGTTCAACCTCCTTGCTATATTTATAGATATATAGAGGTACCTACAGTGCAAATGTCTACAGTAATTTTGCATACTCTATATGAAATAAATATCACAAGTAAATTCTAGTACTCAAAACTGAATAGTCTACAATGTTAGGGGCACAGTTACATTTACAAATGCACAAGCATTAATGATATCTATTCAACCTAATTTCTTAGTATGCAAGCTTTGGCAATGACTAGCTACACTAGACTTCAGGAGTCATAATAAATGTTGGTCATGCAAAAACCTAAGATGAAAGAAAACCACAAAAATCTCCACCATCCTTTCAAATGATACACAGTGTTTGACAGATACTGTAATACTATAGCGATTTCATGAAATTTGTTAGCACTGATCAATATTAAATATTAAATCTGGAACACAGATGTCTATGTTCTAAATTAAATCAAAATTGGAGCAGGAGCAACAGGTTTGTCAGCACTGCATCAATATGTAGCAAAATCAGAGACAGCGAGAGTCTGTATCGGGGCCAGAGCTGCAATCACCTCCAGTGAAGTGAGAATAGGGGCAGCTTTACTGGCAACAGGGAGGAGAGTGAGAGAAGAGGGGCTGGACACAGAGACCCAGTTACAGCTATTATTACAGAATAGTTTGAAAAAACAGCCTTGATTCTGTAGCCTGTCCTTGACAGCTCAGTCCTCAAACATGACCACTGCCCCAAAAGACAGTTATAGCCCATAGGAGCTCTGCTAGCAAAAGCAGGTTACAGATTGTGCCCGTTCAGGACTGAAATTTTGCTGTGCCAGTGGCACATGGGTCATTAATTCTCTATATCCTAATATAAGTATTTCTGCCAACAATTTCTTGTGGAGGAAGGGGGTGATTCACAAGTACATCTCTTTTACGGAAAGAAAAATATCTCACACGACAAATGCACTGACTCAACTTCAGTTCACACTACTGAGTAATAAAATCAAGATCCTGCCCTGCAAATTTGCTTACACTCTAGATCATGCCACTTTTCTCATCTTGCAAAGAGGTTCGTGAAGAAGATCTTCCTAGCAACAGCTCCTTCTCATGGATCAGGCTGTCTAGCAGGTCCTCCTGTCTGTAGTTGTGATAAACCTTCAGAAAAGCCAGAATGGTAATTCCCAGCCAAGTCAGCCAGGCAGCCCAGAGACCAAACTAGAGAAAAGAAATTATAAAAAGGTCAGTACCATGCTGGAAAAGCAAAGTCACCTGTTCAGGTGAATATCAAAATCTCAGCTGGACCAAAACCCATGGCATCACACCAAGTTAAACCCAATGAGGTCCTAGCCTCACTGTTCCTCAACTGTCAAGCTATTCCTAGCTTTTTATCTGCTAGAAAACTGAAGTGAAAGTGTACTAAGTACAGTAAAAGAAAAAAAAAAATGTATAATTAGGTATATCAGTCAAACTTTTCCCATCTGACATTCTGGTTAGCCCGAAATTCTTGGGATTTTTTCCACCTTTATTACTTGAAAATTGTAATATGTTTCAAGGCACTTTCCAAAATGTCCTTCCCAAGTCCTTCAGGTCTGCCACTACCCCTGCAGAAGTGTTGATTTTAAAGTATTTCTATTCAAAGTATTGTTGAGAAAATCTTACGAATCGAATCTTCACATTCCGAGTAACTGGTTCCCATTAGCCTGAACTTCGAGAGCAAGAGAGACTCACTACAATGCATCCAAGTTCCTGCTGGCTTATGTACACCTGGCATGAGAGATCCAGGTTACAGCCTCAGACCTGCAAAGTTCTATCACTAACTTTGTCTCTTTTGCTTAACATTGTAGAATTAATTATACTTTGCTTGGTTCAAGTACTTGAACATTGGCCTCTCTGCCTTGGAGGAGGGTCATTTGTAGCAAAGCTTTCTGGTAGAAATTCCATTTTGATTCTATGACACCTTTGGCAAAGAAACATTAATCAAATCTCTGTGCTTTGGTTTTGACATACTGAATTTGTAATTTAAAAAATACAACCATTAAACACTTCCAGAGAGCGATACAATTGTATGCTCTAATAGCCAATTTAGAAAAGTAAAGGCCACTATTTTTAAAAGGGAATTTATGTTCCTGTATATCTTATACATTTTGGGAATTATCTGAAGTATTTATGCCCCTACTTACAATTATCTCAGCTCAACAGGAAAAAAAATGTATTTTTGAGTTATTTTACAAACCTTGAGGGGAAAAAAAAAAGTATTAATTTGGCTTTATGCGACTATATCTAGATATTGGAAGAATCTATTTGTTAAGCACCATTTCATTATGGAAATATTATCTTAAAGATATGTAGATATCTGCTACCGCTGTGGTCTTCTCAGTATATTTGATATGAAAGAATCTACTTGGGTTTAGCAAAATGTAGTGAAACTCGCAGAACCATTATGTGTTGGAAGCATCCAAATGGAGGAAAGTGAATAGATATGGGGACAGAGACTGCTTCTAAGTGAGTCCTACTATAGGAATTTATTGCACTGATAAATAAATGACTGCTTTATCTGCTAAGTCAAGTCTGTTCTTGGATTTTTTTCCTACTGTTTCAAAGAAAGTTACTTACTCTCTATTGACAGGCTGGTTCTCATACCTTCATCCAACCCTGCTTACCACATTCTGAGTATCAGAAGGCAAGGATGCAGAATTTTGTTCCCTGCTTGGTCTTTTCTTCAAACACTTTCACACTACCAGGTTCAGCATTTGAAGCCAGATGGTGTTTACCTGGAGCTATGACACTTCCAGGCTCTTTATATTTGGGTGTCTGCAGAGTTTAGTGGCTGCACTTTGCAGGTTAGCCCTACCCAGGGGCATCTGGAGAGACATGGATCAATGTGTGGAGCCACATCTAATGGCTTGGGCTGATCTGTCTACTCTGTGATACATTAGCTCTCCTTCATCTAAAGTGCTGTGTGCTTGGAACTTGATTTTTTAGTCACGTTGATTACCAATGGTCAATGCTGAGATCACAAGATGGACAAAGACATTTGATTCCCATGAACTCAAAACTATAGACTGAACAGGTTTGTTCTTGCCACTCTCACACTAGCTAGCAGATCAGAAGCTAATGGCAAGATCTAATACAAAATACAGCTTGGCCTTGGGATAGAATTATATGAAAGTGTGACTTTTATAAGCATATTCCTGTCCTCCATGCAGATACATCTGAGCTGAGCATCCAGGTGCCAGTGCTGGGAATAAAGACACAAAACTAGCTTGTGTCCAAGAGGCACAGATACCTTCATGGAGTGCTCCAGGCAAACTGTTGCCTTTTCCTGAGTGGGAGAGAATAAGAAGTATGTGTGTGGGTGCAGCCCTTCATGAACAGAGCAGTTTGCCTTGCACTTGACTGCTCAAGTCCCAGTGCTCACTGACTGATTGTTGACTCAGAGCTAGCATATTCAGTAAACAGACTTAGAGATCTAATTCTCCAAGATTCATCAGAAAACAGCCCTGTCTAAATGACAGTAATTTTTAATTATTTTCAGGCAAGGTCATGGAAGGCAAAAATTAGTAGTCACATGATCTGGTGCAGCTCAGACATTATTCTGACCAGCATAATGTTCAGGACACCAAGCNTACTCCAGATCAAAGTGCTGTAACTTTTGTAGAGCCCATGCTTTGGAGAAACAGTAAGTTTTCCATCATGAGTAATAACACCAGTGGCAGAGTCAGGTTTTGACATGTCTGTATTCAAATCTGAATTGGAATTTAAAATGCAAATATGCCCATAACTATCATCCTGATTCAGCACTTGCTGAAATCAGTAGAAATATTCCCATTGATTTCAGAGGAATGGTAATTCAGCTCCAGTAACTCCAGATCAATGAGCAAATGGCAAATGAACTGGAATGCGACCGTGACCTAATCCAACCTACCTGTGCAATGGCAAATTGGTCGTAGAAAGCAGAGTTTTCTAAATTCAGTTCAAGATCTATATCCTGTAATTCTTCACAGCTACCCAAGGAATGCATTTGGAGGTGAAAAAGGAAAATTATGTCAGAGGTTTCAAACAGGCAACACAAATATTAAATGAAGCAACATTTGAATGTGTTTCAAACTGTCATGATGACACGTTCTATCAAAAGATAGTTAAGTTATTGTAGTAACCAGGTTGCTTGTCAGTCTTCTCTAAAACTAGGCTAATAGAGGCATACAATTACTTTCTTTTTTAAAGAGTGATGTATATTTATATGATAACACCAATCTTCCATAAGTAGAATTGTAATAGTTACTACGAAAACAGCATACTTAAAACCTTCTTCTCCCACTACCCCCAAGCCTCCCACATATACACATCTGACAACACCCCAGGTCGGTTTGTTCACCCCTCAATGAAACAAAGTGTATGAGCCTCCATTACCTTTTGACTTCACCAGGAAAAGCCTCAGAAGAAAGGATTGTGTGGGTGTTTTTGTTTCGGATGCTCCAGCAAGGAGATGGTACTCTGATGGTAAGATAGAGGCTGCCTACAGATTTTACAAATAACTTGGACTTTTAGTGGTGTGAAAAAAATCCCAGGATTTTGAGGTTGATTTCTGCAGCCTCTTCCTTCTCCTTCTCAGTGCTGTCGGTCATCTTGTGTTCTTATCCGAATATTCGATTAGATGGGGTTTGTAATTGAATTTTTAACCGAATATTCGAATAATTCGATTAATCGTTGCAGCCCTAAACAGAACATTTACTATGGCATTTTACAACATATGACAATGTGCGACATACATGTATGCTTTAAGTAGTATGCTTATTCAATATCATATGACATAAAATGTCACCCTTTCCTCTCTATTGTTATTTGTTTGACAGGAAAAAAATCTACCTTATCATGTTATCCTGCTTCCTATAAGGAGCATAAGCGTTGTGGGATACAGTAAACCATTTTAGGATCTGTACATTTTGTGTACTCTAAGAAAGTGTCGACCATCTGTACTTTGCACTTCTGAAGGGCTTTCCATTCTGCAGCAATCAGGACATCCACAGCACCACTATGAGATTAGCAACTTTACACCAACTTTTAGATTATGGTACACTGTGTCACAGGCAAGATGAGTGACTTGCCCACTGTCACACAGTGGGTTGGTGGCAGAGCCACCAGAATCCCTGCCTCCCAGTCACCTGCCTGGCTCACTAGACTCCACTGGCCCCATTCTTATAGTATTTCCAAATTTAGCTTTCCTTTGTAAATAAAAATTTTGACATTTATTTTGCGTACGATCATGACTCTTAAAGAGACCATGAACTGCCATGGAAACCACACTATTCTTTGTGGGGTAATAAATGAAAAAAAAAAATTGCTTTTTTTTTTTCATTCCAGATGAAAAAATAAATTCAGATCTGCATATTACCAATGTCTTCTCTCTTGCTCACCTTGTGTGTCATAACTACAGTTTGCTGCACCACTGTTTACTTATGCATATACAGGGAAAGGGGGGAAAAAAGAGAAAAAGAAAAAAAAAGCAGGGAAGAAAATATATTCTTCAGTACTAACCTATTTGGCATGGTTCCTTTTTCGGTAATTGCATCACACCACATGTTAAATCCTACACTCACTATAGTGCTAGCAATAAATGTGATGAACACCACAAAGGCGCTGATCAGCAGATTCAGGAAGGCATAAAAGAAGGAGCTGCAATAAAAGGGAAGAAAAATGTAACTCATAAACAGCTGAAACACAACATCAGCAATCTCTCTAAGCAGCATACACTGAACACAAAGATATCAGTTTCCATTTGAAATACATCTGCTTTAATTAAGAGCACCTAATACACTGAAAAACTATAGATTATGATTTTGAGTTACATTATCTTCATTTGTAGGTGCTTTTAATTTTGCCTCTTTTTTTTTGTCATAAGAGGATGGGGCTTTAAATCATAAATACTAAGTGGCAATTGTTCATACACAGCATGGTTTTCATTAGCTGTAATGATGAAAATCACCATTGTTAAAACAAATGTCATTACCTCAAATTATATAGTAACTGGAGCTAAAATTATTTCATGACTAAAGTGATAACTGGAACAAAAACCTTCTAGAAGAAGAAAACTAAAAATAAAATAACACAGTACTGATAGAGTTGATCATTTTAGGCACTGTGACACAAGGTATTGCCTTTATAGGGCACGAGTCCCAGTTTTCATGGTCAATTTGCAGAGCAGGCCAGTTTCTCCTGGGATCTCTCTGGCTTTGGTATCAGGATGTTATTTCTGCCCACCAATTGTCAGTTTACCTCAGCCCTGTTAAGTCTGTCCAGCCATGACCAGTTCTACATATGTGTTGTGTTTGGAGTGGTAGAAGGTGAGGTGACTGCAGTAGACCCTTAAGGTCAAGAAGTTGTCTGTTCACCTTCCAACATCACTACTTAACTCTCTTATAGTTCTAGATAGTGAAAACTTTCTAAAGCTTTTCTCATTCATCTGAGAAAGTCCTTCACCACCTGAAACTGCTCTGGGCTGCACTTGGAAAGTCTCATTGTCTACAAAAAGGACATCTACTCTAGCTTGGAGAAAGACTAGCAACTCCAGGAGGCAGGTCATCCTACTGAGGTTAGGTGGTAAAGATGAGTACAACAATTTTTTACCAATGCCACTCCCATTATGCTAAGGACAAAAGAAGTCTACTCACCCCAGAGAATAAGAGAAAAAAAACAACATTTCTTTCCTCTGGTGGTTCATTAAATGAAAACAGGAGGCTTTTTGAGTCAGTGTTTGAATTCTGAGAAGGTTCTGGCCTGGTCGGTGCTAATTTGTACAGATTGTACATGATGAGACATTTGTAAACTCTGGAGGTCTTCTTTAAAATGAGGTGAGGAAATAATCAGCAGTAAGGTTGGGATGTTTGTTTCTGGGTTGACCTGGCTTTAGAGCAGCTATCTAGCCTCTCTCTAAAGTGACACTCATCCCATCCCTACACCAATAGCAAGGAAGCAAATTAAACCACCTCCCAGAATTGCTCCTCAGACTGTAGTGAGAGCTGGAGGCCAGGACATCTGACTTCAAGATTTATGTTGAGAAGAATCCTGCTCTTATTCTTTGGCTTCACCGGACCTGATATACCAGATCAACTCACCTCCACAGAGTGCTGGAGTCACACATATAGCAGAGGCAGCTAATAGAAGCACATCCAGTTTTGCACATTCATTGTGCCTGCCCTGATTTTACATCTAGCTTAGATTTCACTCCAAATGTCACTAAAGCTATTTCCATTGGGTGCACCTTAGGAAGAGAGGCAGAAAAGACTTGAGCAGTCTGCTGAATAAAAACAGAGCTGACAACAAAATTAATAACAGCTCTAGAAAAGGAACACTTCCCAGGAGTACTCAGTGGATCACCCTGACATAGAACTATGCTAATTTGCCACTTTACCTCACCTGTTTTTTATGCTTAGATCAGAATTTCAAGCTAGACATTAGAGATGGAGTGTATGCCCTGTAATGTTGAATTCTTACATTCAAAGCAGAAGTCACTTTGCAGTGGCAGTGGTGAAGTATCTGAGTTGTACCTCTCCCTTTTCAGCTGAGCTGAATAGTTCCAGGCCCAGAGCATGTCTGGCAGTCAGCACCTGCTTTTCCTTTTCCCACAAGCAACTTGACCTCAGCCTGTCTCTGAGACAAGTGGTATTGAGATCTTGTTAAGAAGAATTTTTAGCAGTCCTAACTATGACAGCAATCGTTCGAAGCCATTGGACATGAAGACTGTCCACCTTGCTAGTATGCATGAGGTGTTGACCCCAGCTGTCTCAGGCCAATGTACTGCTGAGCTGACCTGAGTTCCCCCAGTCGTGTTCCTAAAGGTACAATTTTCAGAAGCCTGCCTTTAATTAGTTTTGATCTAAATAGCCACAGTTGGAAGCAAGCCAAATATCTGATCCAAATGTCATTGTTACAAGGGTTTTACTGATGACTTCTGCCAAAAAAATTAACTAGTTCTATACCGCAAAACTGAAAAAAAACCCATCTAGATTCAATTATTCCTCTCTAGGTATCTGATCACTTGAGAAAGCTGACTTCAAATGTATTGAGAAGTGGTTATATTTAGAATTTGTAAGGTAAGTTTTAATATGGAAATAAGTTTGTAGTCTATACTTATTTAGTATTAGGCAGTTTGAGAGTGGTCAGAGTGAGTCAGGGAGACCATACCACTACATATTCCCTAATATTACCAATGTCAGGGTGTTGTAGATGCCCAGATGCATGTGACAGTCACTGACCCAAGAAGCCTCTAATCTGAAGAGACCTGAACATGAGTGATTTACCCTCACATGGTCCCTAAACCATGAGAAAATTACTTTCCTAGGCTAGCCAGCCACCAGTGAGTGCTCTTGCCTTCCTACCACTGTGCAGGTGGATGCTTGGAGACCCCTGGCCTCACCACCACCCACAGGCTGGGTTACCTGTGCCAGGTAGTAGGACAGGCCAGAAAAGAGGCAAGCAGAGAGCACATCATTGTCAATCTGCTGCCTGGACCACCAACCCTATAAGAAAACCTGCTGGGGTCTGATGCCCCTTGGTTTGTCTGAGCACAGTAACCAGTTGGCAGCACAGTCTAGCAACTGCTGCAAGGAGCATTCAGAGTTGCTTTCATGTTCTAAGTAATAGTTATTCAATGCAATAGTTGCCATGTCCACAAAAAAGAAGAATAAAAATAGAGACCACCAACAAATCCTTTCTTCCACCTCCTCTTCCTCCCTCCTCCAGCCCCACACACAACAATGTTGTTCAGTGTTTTTCACACACGCTGTACTTCTGGGAATGCTCCCATTTACAGTGACATGTAATGGAACCATGCTCAGAAGGCACCTGTGAGCCTCGACCTCCAGCATTACCCTGTGGGTGACACCCTCCATGCCCACTGCAGCTAAGCTGACACCAGATGTTGATCCCAGACTGCGAAAAGGCAGCAGGCACAGAATTAATCTGACCCGTCCACCTTAAAGCTCTGCAAAGGAGCATCCTGCAGAGAGGACCCTGGCCACAGGTAGGAGTGTAGGTGATATGTGTGCAGACAGATGCAGGTGATCCACCACTTCATGCCAAGCCCCTTGGGATGAACTAGATGGTACAAAGTTTTACCTGCAGGCTGCTTCTGCACTCAATCGCCCCAGACTGCAGGAGGGGTAGGCACCCCCTGCACCCCCCAGGGATACTTACTCCTCATGCCCTTTGCAGAGGAAGAAGAGGGTCCTCCAGGCCTGCACTGTGGCCAGCAGCAGGGAGAGGAGCCCGGTGAAGATGCTGAAGCGGCAGGCGGCCTCGGGCCCCCACTCCTGCACCGTGAAGCGCTGTCGCTCCACCGTCAGGTTGGCGTTCAGCCACATACCCTCGGTGAAGAGCAGGCACCTGCCGTGGAAGTCGTTGCCATTCTCGGAGAGAGGCACCACCACGATGAAGCTGAAGAGGAAGGCCAGGAAGTAGCAAATGCACTGAGCGAATAGGAAATTGCTGAGCGCCATGTCCGCGGCTCTGCGCAGTCTGAGGGAAGGAGGGAGGGAGGGATGGANCAGTGCTGGTGGCATATTGGTGGCACACACTCCTCCATCATTAAAAACAAAACGAAACCAACAAAACAAGCAAAACAAAACAACAACAACAAAAACCAAACAAAAAAAAACCACAAAAAAACCCACAAAAAATCCACGACACCTTAATCTTTACTGATGAAGCCCAGCAGGTTATGGCCCCAGTTTCTAAGATCTGACCACCAACCTCAGATAGGGAGATAGGGACAATAAAAGACAGAGTGTATAGTCAGCCTGGCATCTGCCAAACAAGTGGTTTTGTTCCTAGCCCAGTCATTCAACTCCACAACAAGATATTCCAAGTGCTGGCAAGGGCTCACAATTACAATTAATTTTATTGAGTTCTGGTTTTAGTTAAGGACTGCTGAGATTTGGGATCCCCTGCATTGTCTCCTGGCTAGTAGATGGAGTAGGGGTGAAACAAAAATAACTTTTAGCTCCAGTTGGACATCAAGTTGAGAAAGGAAGAGCACAGCAATGGTACACAATGTAGCAGGGACATTTGCCACCCATTTAGTTCCCAGGGGTGAGCATCTCCACCCTGCTTTGCACTGTGAGACATCAGTCCTCTAACATGTACCACTCTTGGAAAGACATCCGAGATGTAGAGCCCTAAACTGCAGGGGCAGGATGCAAAAAAAAAAAAAAAAACCAAAAAAAAAACCCCCAAAAAAACCAAACCCTCAAAATGCATTAGAGAGAGGAATGTGACTAGTTCTCAGTTCCCCTGCTCCAGTACAAAAATCCAAATTAAACTGACCCCAAGTTAGAGTTTGCCCTCAACCCCAATTCATTTTTTCCATCTAAACATTAACCCTCTTTCCAGCACAAAACACCACAAATCATCTTCATTTCTAGATAAAGCAACTTCCTAACCCAGTTTCCTAGCCACATATACAGTTTGAGATCAATTGCAGATCTGAGATCACTTCTTTATCTCAGGGATGTTTCTGCTCATTTTAGGTTCTGTACCACTTTTCAGGTATTGTTTAGAGGAGCAGATGAGGGACTGGGACTCCTAATATACTGCACATGAGATTTCAGGCTTGTGTTTCTGTTGGACAGTAAAACCATTTCTTTTTTTTTTTTTAGATGATGTTAAGAGGTTACAGATGCATTCACGAGAAAGACACTTAGAGAAGATAGTTTTTTCTCCCTCTGTGTAGATCATTTGTGCTGCATACTATCATGAACTCTTGCTCTATCCATACTGGGAAAGTATCTTTGTGCAGATCCTGCTTCTTGAATAAAAACTTTTGTCAGTATTTATGAAATATATCAGAACATTTTTCTGATCCTTACCCATCTCCAACCATCAAAAAAATGTATTTCAGCTTTGCAAGATGAGTTATAGAGTAATGACCTGACTCTGCACTCTTAACAAAAAGATTTCTCTGATATTTCAGTCTAGTAGGAAGAAAGTGTATTGCTCTTAACCTTGATTCCAAGCAATGATGGGTTCCCAAAAGACTTTGTCCTTTATCCGGGAGGAAATCAGACCTGGACTGAACTGGAAAACTCTTTTCTTTGAAACCTGACCCATCAGATTTGCCAGATAATGTTTTATGAAGTTAACTTAGGAGGTCAACACCTCCATAAAAGCTAAGTTATTGCTTACACTGGAGCCCACAGAAGGGGCCAACAGGTGCCAAGGACACTTAGCCTTGGGCAAGCCCAGTGCTCACGTCTTACCATCGGCAGCCAAAAGGCTCTGTGCAGGAGGGTTATTGTAGAGATGAAATGTGACAGTCAATTGTAGAACATATAAAATTGTCTATGCTAATGAACAAACTCAAACAAGTATTTGTTGATGGGTTTCAGAATGTGCAGTTAGGCATTTTCAGATGTTAACATCCTGTAAAACAGCTGGACTTAGGAGCCTCACGCCTACTGAAGCATAGTACGTGGTTGGATGGATCAATCACACACTGAAGTGAGCAAAGTGGTAGAAAACAAACCTGTGAGCTGTCACTTGTCCTGCAGCTGCCTGGGTTTCTCATAGTCTTCTTTCTTGTGAGTCCTAAAAGAAAATTACACTAGAGTGGAACTTGATCTCTGAAATGCACAGCTGTTTTAGTGGAATAAATTTGATAATCTCTTGCAAAGGAGGATTAAGCAGGCTTAGTTTCCTTAATGCAGTGAGACTGGGGGATAAAGACAAGGTGAATGGTTATTCATTCTTCCTCATATCACAGGGAGTGAAGGGCATCAGACAGAAATTTTAAAACAGGAAAACTTGTGCATATTTCCCATAGCACATAATCATTCTGTAGCACTCATCACAGGACATGGCAGAGGCCAAAAATAAATGCCAGTTCAAAAATACTTTAGAGAAATAATGGGGGGGAAAGTCTATCAAGGGCTGCTAAACACAGAGTTGGGGAAGTAACCTTCAGCTCAGGAAGTCTCTGAAGAGCATATTTCTGAGAAGGTTGAGCCACAAAATGATGACTTCATTTGCCAGCATCTGTCATTTTTTCCTAAACCAAACATCTGCTGCTGGCTGTCCTGAGAGATAGGATCCCCAGTGAGTTGATCATTTGGTCTGATGCACTATGACCATTTCAGGCTCTCATTATAACAGCAGACAGCACTAGCCTGCTGTCACAGCTTCCCTGTCCATGTAGGGAAAGCTGTTCTGCCAAAGCATCCTTCCATGTCTTGATTTATGTAAATGTCTTTAGGAGGGGGTTACCACTGGAATGAATGTGTATATAGTGTTTTGTCTCTTTTGTATTGTGAGGGAAGACAGTGGGGTACTGCTTGCAACTGCCCAGGACAGAAAGAAGAGATGGGTGTGTGATGATAGGAGGTTGCATGTTCATCCGGTGGTGCCATCACAACGAGCACAGTTCAGATGTCTTCCTTCTGCAGCCACATGATGACCAACAGCATCTTGAACATGACATCCTAGAACTCCTGCCTGAAGCTCAGAGTCAGCTTGCCTGCTCCAGGGCACCCACTCAGGATTTCTGCACAGGAACTGAACTACCACCTCCTTCAGGAAAGAAATCCTAAGGGAAAGTGTGCTGACATGGTATTGAAAATGGCATAGTCAGCGTTAAGGGAGGGTGAAGTTTGGAAATTCTATTTCTCTGGGGAAAAAAGTCACAAAAATAAAACATGATGCATGATCAACTGACATTGCATCTCAGTGATAAGCAGAAAACCAACTTGGATAAATCAAGATCAGATGTATCATATTTGGCTGTATTCTCTTTAGTCTCATATCTCCTTCTAGCTGCCTGCCTAAATCCTCTGTAGATCAAGTAACACTGTATGAGTTGGACTGATGTGGAATGACTGATGGGGTCTGTGGTGTAGGTTATGCTGCTCCACACTCCCTCTCAAGTCGTTAGTTATGCCATCTGACATGAACAGTGCTCTCCAGTTGATATTTGTGAAGTAAGTGATGAATTTTGTCTCCTCCTGATAGCTCATTAAGACATGTTTTATTATGGGAAAAACTGCTGAGGAATTAATTATTGAGACAAAAACATTTTTGTGAGCAACTTTATTTATTTATATATTTATTTTACCTTGGATATATCATTTCTGTCCAAGAAAAATAATGGCTTCATTTTTAGAAGGTTGCTACCATCTTGATGCCTGAAACATGCTGTTTATTTCTGGAGGGGAGGCACACTGATATCTCTGCGAAAGGATGCCCACAGAGCAACATGTCTGCATTCTAGGCAGAGAAAACTGGTCCAAATGGCTGGTTTTGAGCTAGCTTTTCAGTCACTCAAAGGCAACTTCTCCCTGATCTGCTTGAGCTCAAACCGCTGCCTCAGTCCACTTTACCAAATATTTTAGAAAACGCAGTTTGTCGATTTAATTACATTAATCCATTATTATTTCACAAGTCTTGACCTATGTATTTGTCCTCTGAAACTAATAGAAAGGATCCAGACATCCCACATATCATCATCATCATCATCATCATCATTTTTTGGGAAGGTCTTCTCATAGTAATCACCATATTTAAGGAGGTGCCTGCCACTAGTTCGGAGGGGTTATAGACAAAGTACCTAACTGTCAGCTACCTGCCACATCTGCATTTCTTCATGGCTGCTACTGCTTCATAAATCTCTCAGAGCATCTGGGAACAGCTTGACATTTTTCTTTTTTCTTCTATCTCTCTCTCTCTCTCTCTCTTTTTTTTTTTTTTTTTTTTTTAATATATTTCCATTCTGGAAACAGGAAAGATGACTTAGCTGCAAGGAGGTTATGGGCAGAGAAAACACCATGGTGACAGACATGAATGAAGCCATTATCAGGAATGAACTGAATGTCATTAATGTGTTCACATAAACTAACCTCTGTATTTTGATACCCAAACAAAACTAAACATAATCAATCCTATTCACATTCTGAACTGAACAAGACCATGATGTGACTAAAATGTTGTTGTTTTTTTTTTAATTACAGTGCCTGAGCTTTTCAGAGCCTCATTAATTGTAATCTCTGAGTGGCTAGTGCATGTCAGACTCCATACAGCACCTTATAGGCTGTTAGGAGCACGGTCCCAGAATGGCACAATATTTAGTCACCTTCCTCTCCTGTCCACTTTTAAGGAGGTAATGACAAGGGTAGGACAAACTCTAGCAAGGCAGTGATCCCAGGTTCTGCACAGGTGAAAAGTGCATTGAAAAAACAGGCTTCAGGAGTTAATGCATATTTTGGTCTGGCATCAAAAATATGTTAGAAAAGCATGGGAGAGTTGAAGGTTACTTAAAAGAATAAAAGGAAGGAAAGGAAGGGGGAAAATGACAGAAGAGACATCAGCAAATTAGGAACCCACGGAGTCCGAGCAATCAAAACACAGCCTAAGGATAGTCAAAACGCAGCCTAAAGATAAATGTAACTGCCACGCTTTAGATTAAAAGGTGTCATTGCACATTACATCAATATCTTACACCTACAGCTTAATCTGTGACAGACAAACACTGCAGTATCACCAGATCCAGAAGTCAAGCAATCACTGAATTCTTGTGCAGATGAGTAGTGCTGGATCTGCTCAAAATTGTACTTCAGAGTTTATGCTTTCTGTACTTAAGAGACACTCAGCATCCAAAATCTCCTTGTGTGCATATAATAAGGTTTGTCACAGTATTCAGGTGCTTTATTCTACTTGGATACATAGTGGGAGACACTATTTCCCTTGAAAGAGTTGTGATCCTGTGCCTCTTTCTATTGCCTCTGCAGCATCAGAGACACCGAGCAGAACCCGCAGGCAAGGTTGCAGCCTCATCAGACACACAATAGCTACCTCTTGCAGGAAGGTGTGTTTAACAGGGGTAATTCTTAGGATATGTGGAAATCTAACAGCAGTTTTGGGGAAGACTTCTGAACTCTTTTATCCTCAGGACAAAATTGACTGGTGATTGACAATTTGCAACAATGAGTTTGGTGCCCAGAGACCGGTGGGGAGTCATTCATCACTTGCAACACTTTGCTCCATCTCTGAGCCTGCTGAAATTCACACTCAGTTTTTTTTCCTTGAGGAGCATTCGAACATTTCCCAGCCCTAACATCACAGAATCACAGAATATTAGAGGTTGGAAGGGACCTCCAGAGATCATTGAATCCAGCCTCCCTGCCAAAGCAACATGACCTTGGGTAGTTCACACAGAAATACACCCAGGCAGGTTTTGAAAGTCTCCAGAGATGGAGACTCCACAACCTCTCTGGGCAGCCTGTTCCGTTGTTCCATCATCCTCACTGTAAAGAGGTTTCTCCTCATGCTGAGGTGAAATATTCTATGTTGCTCCTTGCCTTACTGTTGCAGACCACTGAAAATATGACTTTGAAAAAGAACTTTAGAACATCAGTCTTTGCTTTTTCTCTTTTTTTCTTTTTCTTTTTTGACAGTTTTGTGTGTTTGGGGGGGGGGGGGGGG
>WBNM01032432.1:0-21494 GCA_013399055.1 Ramphastos sulfuratus | reverse complement strand
TTGTTTTTTATCACTGTGTGCGGAGGGAGGGGGGGGGGGGAAGTATGTGCAGCCACTAACTGATTTATATCTTAAGATCAAGTAATTGTCCCAGGAAATTCTAAAGGTCACTAATCAATGATCCACCACAAAGACAATTGAAAAGAAGCAGAAAAAAATTTTCCCTGTAAACCACATTATGCTTTCAAATGGCATAATGAAAGGTTTCAGGTTACAGAGGGAGACATATCACCGAGTAATTCTGTTGATCAGTTGATCATTCTAATTAAATACAACCTGANTGGGGAGGGATTATTTACAAGGTCTTGCAATGACAGGACAAGGGCCAATGGGTTTAAACTGAAAGAGGGGAGATTTAAGGTGGATGTTAGGAGGAGGCTCTTTACAGAGAGGGTGGTGAGCCATTGGAACAGGTTGCCCGGGGAGGCTGTGAATGCTCCCTCCCTGGAGGTGTTCAAGGCCAGGTTGGATGAGGCCTTGAGTGACCTGTGCTAGTGGGAGGTGTTCCTGCCTATGGCAGGGGGTTGGAACTAGACGATCCTTGAGGTCCCTTCCAACCTTACCATTCTATGATTCTATGATTCTATGAACTTTAATCACATTTTATGAAAAAAAGACTAAAAGGTATTTTTGAACGTTTGTACAAGTAACAAACAAGTGTTAAAAATTAGCATACCTCAACTGCCTCCAATGCTGCTGCACTACTTTACACCAAAGGAGGTTCTGACCCATTCATCTTCACCAGTTTCTATTCTCCTCACAAAGACACTAAGAGCAGTTAATGGGTAGCATGCCAATTAGTTGCATGTAGTTGCTTTATATGTGACATATTGTACCATGCATTGATTTTTAATCTGCTCAAACTAGCATTTGTCATGCAGGGTGAATGTTTGATGTGAGAAATAGTCTCTTCGTATTCCCTGACAACTATTAGCACTGAGCTAGTCTTCAGCTTCTGCCGCAGGCAACTGCTCCTGCCTAAAATAAGTGCAAAGACTGAGGAGAGCGTCAGTTTGCAAAATTAAACTCTGTCTCAAAAGTGAATAAATCAGGACAGAGAGACACACCTTTAATTCCTGGACACAGGAGGAATTTCACCTTGGCTGTTTACATCTGATGAGGCAGTGAGCAAAAACAAAAGAACCCAAAACAAAACCAGGAGTTTGCTGCTGCCTGTAGTTTGGTACAATGTATCTGAAACTCATTCTGTGATCATAGTTAGTGCGTAATGTACAAGAGTCTTGTGCCTTTTCCACCACACAGTCATGTCACAGGACACATTCAACACCAGGACTGTCAGCCAGAGTAAAGTCCCAACACCAAAATGTGCATCGAGCAGGTAGCTGTGAAAGCTGACAGGCAGCTCCAGTGAAACACAAGACACTACAATTCAGAGTGAAATGAGGTGACTATGTGCATCAAATACCTTCAGTGTATTGTGACCTTGTTAGTTGTATTTCTTATATGGAAAACAGAGACAAATGCTCCTCAGCTCCTCAGCTGAAGGCTCTTGTACTAAGCTAATTACAGCAAGCAGGAGGTCTGACCCAGTACGTCATCTCTCGAGGCTACTGAGAAAGAAGTGGAAATAAATA
The DNA here is from genome assembly GCA_013399055.1 of Ramphastos sulfuratus. Lineage (NCBI taxonomy): Eukaryota > Metazoa > Chordata > Aves > Piciformes > Ramphastidae > Ramphastos > Ramphastos sulfuratus. The sequence continues at coordinate 19,899 of WBNM01032432.1, read as the reverse complement.
ATTTTGAAAAAAGAGCCCCAGATCATCATATTCCTGGCTTGGTGTAGTTTTTAACTCAGCAGGTGAAATCACATGAAGGAAGTGGCTTTGCTGAGCTCCACTTCCATATTTCAACCCACACAGGCTGGCCCAAACTTATCCCAATCATGGCTGCTAGGTATACATCAATTGCTGTCACTGGATTTAGTTATTGGTAATCCACAGAAAATTGAATAGATCTATCTGGTTTTGAAAACAAGAAACCCACGGGGTTTCTGAAGGTCAGAGGACTCCTAAATGTCTCATGTCATTATTGCTTCCTTATCATTAGGCTGTCTTGTAATGTTACATGTTGTTTGCAAAATGTGATTCCACTAAGGCTTTAGAAACATTAAAGATTCAAGTATTTATTTTCCTTGTTGGGTTGGGGTTTTTTTGTTGTTTGATAGGTTTGAGGGTTTCTTTGTAACGTGCAAGAATCAGTTATAAAATTATGTACTGTTTAAAGATCTGTACAGGGAGAATAACATGCACTGCTTCAGTAAATCCTGAGGTCCCCAGAAATTACTGCATAACTAAGACACAGCTGTATTAAGTATCATGACTGAAAAGGGCCTCAAGGGTTCTGCAGGATGCTAGGGAAGAGGCGGGGGGGGGGGGGGGGAGTAAATAAAAACAAAGTAAAATAATTATTGTCAAATTAGAGATTCACATGTAGCTCAAAATTAACTGCTTTGTAGGTTCAAACATGGTTCCTAACTTGTGTGAGGGGCACATGCATTTTACACTGATCAAAGCAGAGTCTGAATACTTGACATGAGATGAAATATAAATCCATGATTTGCAAAGTAAAAATAGTCAACAACAGCAATAATGAAACATCAAAATGGATCTGAATGTCACACTCCTAGGGGCACCCAGAGTGATTCCTTATCTTATGTTGGAGATGAAAAGACAGGGAATGCAAGTTCATTATTGTAACAATTACTTTAATAGGCACGTAAAAAGAGGGTTCCGTGGGGAGGTTGTTGTTTCTTGTCATATTTAGTGTTCCTTTTCCTTGAGATGGATCAACAATTGATAACGAGCATTTTCAGAGGTGCCTTGTGATGTACTCTGTACTCTGTGCCATAACTCAGACAAATTTAGCTAATATGATCATTTCAGAGTCTCCTGCTAAGTGATGTCCAGTGCATGTTGTTACATAGCTTGCAGAGCAGAAGTAAACTGCACAGCCTGTTTGGCAAGGGAATTCATGTCTGTCTGCATCGTTCTTTGCTGTTATATCCTGGTGCTTATTGATCTTCAGAATGGGCAACTGAACAATCTCAAAAAATAACTCCTTTTATGAAACTCAGATTGAGGATGGAAAAATGCAACACTACAAACACCAGTAACATTACCCAAAAGATTTCTCTCTGCTCTTTCAATAGCAACAAAGCACAGTGAAATTCTGCTTCTGTGGGATCTCTGATCCTTACATATCCCCAAATGCATGTCATCATAGAAATGACAAAATAGTAAAGGAAACACAACAAACAGAACAACCATTAGTGATGGTGCTGAAGGAGACCAAAAAAATTTGCTTAACATCAATTTCTCCTGTGGCAAAGACCAGAAATATCCATTGATGATAGTTGGCTGAACCCACCTGGTTATTCTTTTCCTGAACAACTCCCATGTAAACTGTTGTCCAGGAAAATGCTCTGTACCCACAATGAGTATAGAATTTGTCTCTTAATTAGGATATTTCTGATTCAAAAAACAAAAAACAAAAAAAAAAGAAAAAAAAGAAAAGAAAAGAAAAGAAAAAAAGCTGTACAAATGGGAAGTATTTTTATTAACATTTAATGGAGAATTGAGTGCTATATTGACACTAGAAAATGGACTGTATTATTTTTATACTGCAATATGCAAATATAGTCATTGTTATTGCAGATTAGGGGACTGAATTTGCTAATGCTTTTTAATAATGTTTATTATATTTCTCTGACAAAAAATACCCAGTAAAATACCACTTAAAGAGAATGAAGACTGTAGACATCTGAAATTAATTCTGATTTTTTTTTTAAAAAAAAAGAAGTTTTAAAAATTCAAATCCGCATTTTTCTAGTTTTACAAATAGCTCAGCAAATCAATATTTCAGGAGAGTGAATCAATATTTCATTGCACTGCGATATAAAGTTTAAAAAAAATTGGTCTATTAACATCTTTTTATTAGCGTGTCAATTGCAGTGCACAAAATTTGCACATATGGGTAAAGAAATTGTTTCCTGAAAATGTGCAAATTGCTACTTCACTGAATGTAAATGAAGTGCTAATTGCTCTTCCCGAACAATATTTATGCAAATTATGCCTTGCTATTGCATAGCAGTGTGGAGTTTACATTTATGTTCATCGCATTTTTTTCTCCATCCATTTGACAGTGCCTGGACACCAGGACTTGGGCCATTACTCACTTTCTTTTCAAGATGTTTTATGGAGACATGAATGGGTGAAGAATGGGAAAGGATCTGCAGACAGAAATATATCATGACCCAGAGGGGCAGAAGATCTAAATCTGCTCCATTATTCTGGTTCATCATTCACTAAGCAAAGTATTTGCAATAAATGATTTATATCAAATTTGCCTTTTATTCTGTTTGACTTTTAACCTACACTATGTTGGGAAATTGTCTAGAACAGATGTTTCCAAAAATCCCTCTGGTCTGGAAAATACACTGATGTGAAACCAAGTTTTAAGTGTTTGCTCCTTTCTGTCTCACTCTCTTTTTTTCTTTTTTTTTTTTTTTTTTTCTAAAATCTTTTTCATATCAACACATCTTATCTAGAATTTCCAAGTCATAAGCAAGAGTCTTTAATCACTGAAATGAGTTGTGAAGTCTCCCTCTCTGGAGATATTCAAAACCTGTCTGGACATGTTCCTGTGTGATCTGGTGTAGGTGATCCTGCTCTGGCAGGGGGGTTGGACTTGATGATCTCTTTGCATTCCTTCCAACCCCTGACATCCTGTAATCCTGTGATCCTGTGATCTTTTGAGGTCACTTCCAGCCCCTAACATTCTATGATTCTGTGAAATAATATCTGTTTGATAATGTTCATGAGCATCTATTGGAAATTTTCATCTTGAAACTTTGAAAATTCTCTGTACTCTTACCAATATTGCATTTCCTGAGCTGAAATCCTCCTACACTTGATATTACTCATTTTTCTACCAACTCCAATGAAGTTCAGGTTAGCCTTTCAGAGTTTAGTTTCCTAAAAATTAATTTCCAATATAAACCACAGTTTTAATTAATTTTTATGGGTTTTTTTTTTAATTTGCTACCAGAACTTAAAAATCTCAAGGTTGCTAGCAATTTGTTCCTAAAAATAAGAAGGCCCAAATTCAGCAGAAAAGGTTGGTTTTATTTCATTTCAGGCTGAACAGATGGGAAAAATACCCGTAGTACAAAACAGTCAGACACAATTTAATTTTAAAATAAATATTGCTGGAGGAAGAGAACAAATATGCTTTGGCAAGCTGGCCAGGACTCTCATAAATCATAGGAATTAGCTTTATTGCTCTCCAGAAGTGGGTGATCTGCCTGCCCTGGGCATTGCCTAGTGGCTTGGGTTACCCCTTCCAGCTTCACTGCTATTCCAGGCTCTGAAAGTGGCCATACCTCTCATGTCCACAGGAGAAAATGTCAGATCCTTCCTCATTTGGTAGCCCTGACAGGTCAGGCTGTGTGTTGTGGTCAGAGGATTCACCCTGCCTCAGCCAGCCCTTGGAGAGCTGCTTTCCCAGAAACAGGTTTTCAGTGAAATTCATCCTCCTGTGCCAAGGCCAGGGAGCTACAGCATAAAATCTCATCTTATAGGATGCATCTTTTCTCTATATTGCTAGTAGAGGGAATCTGTGAAATACAGCTTTTGTAAGAGATGTGTAAAAATCTCCTCCTCCAGCCTTAAAGATTGTTTCTCTGTCTTCAAGACCATGTGGTCCTCAAGTACTTTGCAGAGAAATTCTCAGATATCCCTCAAATTTAGTTCTAGCTCTACAGCTGGAATTTCTTAGGGCTCAGATACATAGCTGAGTTCCACTGTCTCAGTGAGTTACCTGAACCCCAGCTGAGCTGCAGCAGCCATAATGTGTTTTAATTCAAACATCCTAAAATGTTTTAATGCAAACTTTCATGAGAGCTTTAAGCTTATGCTGTTTGCACAAAGCAAATATCTTTTTTTTTTCCTTACCAGTGCCCTTCTTTCCAGTGCTGAATGCAAATTGCTGTGCTTTTATCTGCATTTGGGACCACATGTAGGTGTTTCCCTCTTTAGTGGTGGCTTGACTTCAATTTTCGGTAGCTGCTTCCAGCAAAATCAATCTACACAGGTTCTTCATAGTGGCAAAGTGTAAACAGACTTCCCTGCATCTCATCAAACCTATCTTGCATGAACAGGAAAAAAATATTTTAAATGTTGCAGTTTAACTCATGCTTGGAATGGGCTTGGAAACCACCCAAAGGGTTTTCTAATTCCCATTTCCTTAATTTTCCCCAGAGCTTCTGCACTGCTGCTGAGTGTGGGTCCCCTGGTAACACATTCTACCTTCAGTGAGTCAGACTATGTTATGATCACATTTTTAATTACTCCAGAGAACATATGTTAATGCTCATTCATCTTCAGATTGTTGTGAGAGTCAGGAGCCATATGGCTCCTATCTATAGCGAGGGAAAAGGTGTGTCACTTTCCTCACTCCATTAGCTCCCAACAAGATTAAATTTACATCCAAGGCTGGGCACAGCTTTGGTGCCAGCAAGATGAGAGCTGGGACCCAGAGCCAGCACAGCATGTGCATCCCTTCAAGCTGCCTGGCTCTCTGAGCACAGATCAGAGCTGCAGGGCACCATGAGCCCAGTCTGCAGCCCTTCATGTAGCAAGTGAAACCATGTCTGCCCGTAGGACCTGCTTCAACAAATACTTAACACTGAGCATGTTGTGAGTCAAATGTTCATCAACTGCTTAAATACCTCCTGTAACCAGGGTATTTTAGCCTGTTTTCTGCATGGGTGTATCCACTTTGGGTCAGAGAAGCAGTATGAAAAACAGAGAATGAGTTGCAGCCTGAGGAACAGTAACTGAAATTTCAAGTCCTCGGGTTTCAAGTCATTGCTTAGAAGCCCCAGATTTAGTTTCCTCTACTCCCCATACCTACAAGACTTGTCAAGGACAGTAGCAGCAACATCAGACTTTGACAGTTGTCAGTCTTGGTGCTCAGAAGTGCGTGCCTTGTCACGAAGGCAAAATCAGCACCTTTCCAACAAAGGAATAACATTGATGCAATATTATATCAAGAAACAGTGAGGTAATAGTACATGTTATCACATCCCCATCCCTTTCTTTTTTGAAAGCAGTTGTTTTTGGTCTTGTTTTTCCTTTTACTGCCAAGGAATACACAACACTAACAGTATCTGGGTTCAGTCTTTTCTCAGACACCCAGGATAGAAGTGCTGACAGGATTCCTACTGAGAACTGATCACTTGGAGATAAAGTGGTTGTAGAGGTGTCACCAAGAACATACTTTGTTTTTCAGGTTTTTATTACTGGTGATGATATGTGAGAAGACAAGGATGCTGCTTGGTCTCAGACCTAACACTGAGTTTCTAGTGCTGGGATCTAAGGAGGAAATAATCCAAACGCATCCTTAGGAACTTGCACATCATCATACAGGAGCCAGGGAAATACAAAGGTATATTGCTATTTTCTAAAGTGGATTTTCTGAATACAGCTGCAGTTTAAAATATATGTATAAATGGCAATCCCTAGAGTGCACTGATAGCAGTCTGCTCCTCAACCAGCAGCTTCCAAATAGTTTTAGTAGAAGGCAGAGTAGAAGGCAGCTTTGATGTAAAAAAAGTCACACACATACACATACATACATAGACACATCCTGATGTCAAAGCAGCTATTTGGGATTTGTACTGCAGCCACTGAGAACAAACTCTGACCCAGAGTGCCCAAGGTGATGGAAATATGTCTTTCCCAAACACATGAATATTTTATTATTCCGTGACAATGCTTCCAATCTCATCACCCAGGAGCAGAGGGAATCCTGCACTCCTCTTGCAGAGCTGGCTGTCAGTGTCCCAGCATACGCCAGCTCTCAGCATCATTCCACTGCTGCAAGCCTCCAGTATGAAGATAGGAAAGACCTCAGAAGTGGGGAAGCATAAAACACATCCAACTCAGAGGATATTTGATGGTACTTCACAATTAGAAGTCCTCAATACACTTTGAGAGCTACCTGGGCAAAGGTGCTCTTTCTCATGTCTTGCCACCTGCTCCCTCCCATCTACCTTAAAGTTGCATCAGAAGATTAACTTTAAACTGAAGCAGTCTCACATTCTTTCTTGTTTTGTTAAAGTGATTTAGTCTTCCAGGCGTTTTGTTTTGTTTTTAAGAAATCAAGAGAAGGAACTAGCTGTAAACAGTACCTTAGTACCTTGAGCATTACAAGGAAGGTGCTAGAAGCCCAGGCAGCAAAGAGCCCATGTTCAGTGCCAGGGGATAATTAGGCTGGGAGAAACAGGATTCCTGAAAGCTAAGGACATTGAGTGAGAAGCTATCTAAATGAGTGAAAAGAAAATGCCCTGCATTCTGTTGTTAATTCCATGGCAAAAATTCCCATCCCTCTGGTTAGGTTTGTGCTTAATGGCCAGCATGAGCATTGCAGAGGCTGTCTGCATTGCCTTTGTTTCTCCTGTCAGGCTGTAATTTCAGTGCTTTTTGACTTCACAGTGGAAGTTATTAAGAGAAATGTGCTGCGAACAGTGCTGCTTTGCTGACATGACTCAGGGTCATCAATCTAGTGATCATTTTTCCAGTGGAGGTTATAATTTTGAGGCCAACCCTGTCAAAATTCAGCATTTAAAACTCCAAGACATTTTATAATTAATATAATTTATTCAAATGATGAATTAGACTGCAGGGTTTTATTTGTTCCAGTAAAGTTTATCTCTTTTCTCCATTTCCATTTCTAAGCCATAATTCTGGATATGTTTTAAAACAAATATATAATCTATTCATCACTGTTCACAAATATCAACCAAAAGCCAAAGCCAGCCTTGGTTTTAGTCCTACAGTAAGTGTGCAAATGACCCATTTCCAAAGGAAGGTATAGCTTTAATTAGCTTCAATTTTTAACATTTTACAGAATTTTTTTTTTCCAAAGCCACTGCCTCTCTTGTAACCTTGGAAGTTTAACTTCCAGTCAATCATCATAGGCTAAATCATTTGTTTAAGACCATAAACTTTGTCTTTTCCCCAGTGTATTTAGTGAAGTTCATGCAGGGTTCCTTCAGAGCAGTTTGCTCTCCTTCTCCAAGCACCTTCATTTGTTGTGAACGGCAAGGGCCAGAAAACTCAGTAGAGCATCTCCTCCCAGAGTGCTTCCTTGCCATCAAATCAACTCTATCACAGGACTGTCTTCCAGTATCCAGGGTGTTGTCTCCTCAACCAATCTTTCAGAAGTCACTTTTTATCTTCTTGAGAGAAGAGGAAAGAAAGTGTAAAGAGTGAAACATACATATGATAAAAGGACTCTCAGTTGCTAAGAACCAACTTGTAGAGACATGCAATAGATAACTTGCCTCATAAAATCACATTAGCAGAAACTTTAAAAACTTACTCAACTTCTCTTTCTCTTAGCATCTTGCCTGACTCTGTGTTTTCATTTCTTCATAACATAGCTGTACTTCAACCCCACATATGGAACATCTTAAACAATTTCAGCATGATTTTTGTTGGCTGATCATTATGTTGAATAAGTCTTTTAACTTCTGTAATCAAATGCTTGTGATAGAGACCACATTACTCAAACCACAGTGATGTATTCAATTAAAAATTATCTTTTAACATCTTGGGGGGGGGGGGGGGGTGTTGTTTGTTTTATATATGGTAATCCGGACAGGCAGATATCAGTCAGTCATCTGTTTTCATGCTAAAGAATTCCAGTCTATTTAATTGTTCCTCTGTTTGTTTACTGTTGGGTGCTTTTTTGTTTTGTTTCATTTTATTTGGTTTGACAGAGGAAGAGCTTAGCTCTTCCAGAATCTCCCTCACCTTCTCCAAGTTTTTCAATGAAAACTTCAAAGCTTTTGGTTACATGCTGTTTCAGAATAGAAACCTTGTGAAATGAGAGCAAGTACCTGTTTCCAAGCTGCAACTAATAAGCAACTGTGACGTAACTAGCTTTGCTAGTGGGGGACTGGCTTCCTAAAGTCTCTTCTCGTACTGAAAATTTTGCAGTTGTGCTCTCATTGTTCCTACAGCAGAGCTTTTATGAAAAATGCTCAGCAAGCTGCCTCTGGGCAACTCTGATTTTGTACTTTTTATGACATAAAGTGTTTTTGTTTCAAATATAGAATGTTTTAGCAGAAAACATGTAGCTCTTCTTTGTGTCTAGAAAACATAATGCTACAGTGCAGTCTTTGGCTCTAAATGTGCACCTATAAATATCTTAACCAGGCACTCAGCAACACATTATTGTTTCTCCCCCAGGAGGAGAAACTACCTTGAATTTGAACCACGGAAGCAAGGGAAATGTGAAGTGGCTACAGACAGTGAACGTATTCCTCTCCAGCTGACAACTCAAGGTTATTTCTGAAGTAAATAAAGTGTTGCTAAAGAGATTTCTCTCTTTTCTGATAACAAAGTTGCTACATGCTGAATTTGACTGCTTTTCATTACAGAAGAGCTGAACAGGTCAGAGGGTGGGCAGGTTCAATTTGTTGTTTCACTGTACAAGTACCAAATAGTTTTCTGTTATACCAAGGGAGTTCAACTAACCTTTGCTCTCCCCTAAATACATACCATATAGACAACATTTAGCAGAAGACAGGCAGATACTCTGGCTTTCCCTTTCTGCAAAATATCTCCCTATTTTCATATGTTATAGACATTGGAGAAGGGACAGAACATCAAATTTCAAAACACTAATAACCTTTGTTTCTTTACAGAATGAAGAAAAGCATTCAGAGACACAGTTCTCTCTGCTACAACAAGGCAGCTCCAACAGACTGCTCAAGCATAGCTAATTGCAGCTGAAGACCCTAGGTCCTGCTGCAGGCAGCATCTGACTGACCAACATATGTCACTTACAGATGTCCAGATCTACAGAACAATTTTCTCTCTTCTATCTGACAGGCTTTTCATGTAAAAGGAAGAGTACATAACCCTTTCAGACTGTGGTGTCATATCGTCCCTTCCAAAGCAAAGACTGTCATGAGCAAACTAAAGGTGAATATTTATCTGTGCATAGGGTGACAGAGAGCATCAAATGTGTAGAAAAGCTTCCTGTGAAGGAGTTTGTATCACATCTATATATCATTTGGGAACAAGTACAAGTAGCTTTCTCTGATATGTAACATTCAACAGATGTCTCTTTCTGACACTTTTTTCCTTTCCAGCAGAATTTAATTTATTAATGAAAATAAAATTAAAATTACCCTGATTAACAGATTTTGCTCTCTAGGTCTAAGTACTAGCCCCCATATGGGTTCTGAATTACCTGTTACAGCAACAGCACACTGCTGTCTACCCTTCTGCTGGATCTCTCATTCATGCTGTTTCCTGATGTTGTACTTGTGCACTTAAATGAATGCTCAAAGGCACAGCTAGGCTGCATTTTTAATAGTTCACTGCCTTGAGAAGAGGTGGTCCTGCTCTTTCACCCCATTTCTTCTTTTCCCCCATCCCTTCTTTTCCTCCATTCTCCATTCCCTTTGCATGTTGTTTGCTTTCACTTGTCCTAGTCCTCAGAGAACCTTTTTCTTATCTCACACAACTGGCAGACAATTAAAGTGATTTAAAATGCAGTTAATATGTACCTATGTATACATATAAAATCTTTATGTTTGTTTTATCCCAGATGAGTGAATCAAACTGGCTCAGTGAAGAGTCAGAGAAATGCTGAATCTGGCTCAAGGGAGTAGGCAAGGACAGAGCATTAAGCCTGAGAGCAAGTGGAGTAGGACTGGCTCTGCAAGCTGCAGCACCAAGTTAGTTCAGCCCTACTGGCAAACCATGCAGAAAAGATCTTTCATTAGGTAGACTAAAGGAGCTAGGAATGAAAAGTAAGGAAAAGAGTTCCATGAGTATGTAAGCCACTGGCTAGAAACACATGCCCTTCTCCTGGTATCACACACACAACAGCATGGTCTTGTGATGTGACTCACTCAGTCTCCTGAGAACCAGAAACTGGGGACTGGAGTGCTGAAATGGGATAATAGCACCCACTAAAATGGGATAATCGCACCCAATTTCCACACAAAGGAGCAGAATTTGCCTCTTCTGAGAAGGTAATGAGATTGTCTGTGTAATGCAGGGGTTATGATGGCCAGAGGAGTGCAGCCGTAAGGTTACAATATCCTTGCATTGTAGATGCTGCTACAGATCTGACAATGACAGAATCACCAAACTTTCATCCTCTGAGCTTCCCTCCTTGTGAATCTCAGTTCTCAGTTCCACCATTGGAGAGGGTGAGGGACTTTGCCATTAGTAAAAGGTCAAAACCCAGGAATGACTATTAAATTTGTGAAAAGCAGCAAAATAGGGATAGACAGGATCACTGGAGGTCAAATATGTGGACTGAGCAATTCTATACTGAATTTGTTTTAGAGCATGCATTCCTAGCTTTCATGGGAAAAAATAAATAAATAAAAAAAAAACCCACCAATTACATGGTGTACTTGCAGTATCTAATATTTTAAGTTTACTTTAATAGTCCTTTTTATCATCATGATCAGTGCTCTGAATGCATAAATATCTTCATCTCTTAAACATTTTCTTCTTGACAGGTTAGTTTTCTACCCACAGAGATATTGATGAGACACTTTTGTGCTCCAGATATGTGCATTTTTCTGCATTTTCAAATAGGAACCACCATTATCTTTTTTGCAAGCTGAATATTTTTTATACACCATTTACTAGTGACTAATGTGTGCTTTAGCCATGGGCTCTAAGCACTGTCATTTATCTTCCATAATGACCACAAGTTCTTAAACAGCCAGCAACATACTGGCTGCAAAAGATGATCACAGAAGACTCTTAGTTACAGTGAACAGAAGAATGTACATTGACATATCTGACTCTGAGAACAAAAAAAGAAAAACCAACCTTCTCTCTATTGTGTGTGAAAAAATATAAAGTTTTAAATGATGTAAAGAAGCTTTTAAATTATATTAAAATCTGCAGTTTTAATTCTGTTTCTGAAATCAATTCATTATGTGGAAAAATCCAGTGAAGATTAAAAAAGCCTGCAACAATGAACTTTTCAGTGTGCTGGCTGCTTGTAATGTCTTATTGAATATTTTCTATAGAAAGATTATAAGCAACAATACTTGTACATATATTTTGGACAATGTCACTAGGGCTGCAGGACACAAAAAATTAACATCAAGCCAATGCTTCCAAATAAAAGTAAACTGAATGTGGTTTTCCACAAGCAAAGTATACCCAAATTTAAGAAGTCAGATTAGTCATACAGCATTGCAGAAGCTGACCAAATCTGTACCAGAGCATGCAACCAAGTCTCCTGGATGGAAGCTAACGAGCAATGAAGTCTCCCCTTGGGTAAAACATGAGCAAGAGTGATGGTATTACAGAAAGAATTCACCCTTCAGGCCACACAAGCTGAATTTTGGGAACATTGCCCAGATTATGCCAGTCAGTATACTCAAGAAATAAATTGTGAGCNTTCCTGTGCTGGGGGCTCCAGAACTGCACACAGTGGTAGGAAGCTTTTGGGTCCTTACAAACATGTTGTATTTCCCATCATTTTCTGTCATTCCTAGTGATAATATTGACTCATTTTTCACATATTCCTAATGATTTTGAGTGCTCTGTTTGACTTTGATTTTCATGGGAAGGAAGCTCAGCACTTGTTTGAATGTCTTCTTTTGAGCATTTCCTCTTCTACAGTTACACTGGCAGCTCAACAAATGGTTTCCCTAGTGCCAAATAAGTTCCAGCTATGCAACAATTTTTCCACATGCTTTCAGATGCTATAAAGCAGCTTTATCCCCACTCTGTGTCTTGGGCTTGAGTTATTTTTTAGTATCTTTCCTTCTATTAATAAAGAGCAATGGACTGATAAATGTGTATTTTATGCAATACTCATCACTATATATGTACATCGCTGCTTACAACAGTGCAGCCACCTCCTGCTATATGCACACTCTACGCAACCTCCTCCTGCAAACAGGCAAAACCCACAGAAAGCATAAGCCCAGAGAGCCTTTCATCACATCAGCCAGGTGATGGGACAGGGCACCTGAAGGGACAGACCAGAGCCAAAGCTCTTCACCTCTGTGGGAACATTACATTTGACTAATGCTCACAGAAGCACAGCATATATTTCCCAGGCAAGTGTGCCTGTAATCAGAGTTCAACCAGTTCAGCAAGGACCAAGAAAAAACATGTCGGTCACAAAGAAAGGAGCAGAAGTACACTGGGAGAAGGGTGAGGAAAAATAAAAAAAAAAAAAAAAAAAAAGCAATGAGGCAGGAAGAGCCCTTTCTCACCAGCAGTTACCATTAGACTGGCTCAACTGTGCTCCAAAGGTCTTGAAGAATGTTTTGCTTCTCAGATAACTTTCTGATAGCACGGCAGTTGGAATACTCCTTTATTACTTCAGATTTCATCATTTTCATCTCTTGGGGTGCCACACAAATGTTAGACTCTGATCCTGTAAGCCTTTCTCAGACAAAGCTCCCCTGGGCTGCAAATGAGCTATTGCAACACCACAGCAGTTCATGGCAGAGACTGAACCTGCTCCTTTGGAGATTGCAGATCAGTTGTGCTTTTTTTATTGGTGACAAGTTGCAAGCTGCCTTAGTTGTCAGCCCATGCTTTGTTCCAGTCCTTCAGTGACCTTCGAGTAAGAACTTTTTTGACAAGAGTTGGGTTTACACTCATGTGCTTTGGGAGTGATTTGAAGGAAGCTGGGCAGCCTTTTGGGGCCTCTTTACTGATACTGGTTGATTGATTCCACAGTGGTGGAGGAATAGATGGAGTTGGACTTTTATGTCCATCTGGCAGCTAAGCTGTATTTTATGCTTTGAGGCACAGAAGACTTTGTGACTCCTATAACACAAGAAAAAGATGAAGCTGAAATCGGTAAAGAGATGGACAAGGAAAACAGTCACCAGACATGGTCTTCTGACCTCTGCAGCACTCCAGAAGTCAAGAAAGCTGGCTGACTTTGGGATGAAAATACAGAACCTACTGCACATCAGCTATGCAGAATCAAGCCCTAAATAGCAAAGAAATTTACTGCAATCCTATCTTTGCCAATTAAGTGTCTTCTGCTTCTAAAAATCGAAGGAAGTTTCAATGTTAATTTTAAAATATTGCTGGCATTTATCACAGTAATTACTTTAGCCACGTAAAACTCCAGACACCATAAATAGTGTTGATACTATAGATTAAATACTCCCAAGGTACTGATGCTACAAAACTCACATGCAGACAAGGATATTCTTCTCCAGGCTTAGCATTTGCTGGGCTCACACAAAGCCATTTGAGCACACAGTTGCCTGATCAGATTTCTGAAAATGAGAGCTGTTCCTTGTCAAAAGTCATCCATCTTTTGGATCTCATTTTGGGGGAACAAAAGAAGTATATCTGGGAAACATACTCACAAGCTGTAATCTGAGAACATGCTTCATTCCTGGGAAATGTATGATACACCTCTGTGAACATTAATAATTAGTCTCCAGAAAAGGTAAAGAGATTTCTGTTTGTATTTGGCTGTGGTCTCTCCCTGAAGAGAACCTGGCGGAAAATCAACACAGCAAAAAAAAAAATTGAGTCAGCTCATGCAAGGGTCAGGACAGGGCTGCTGTCTGAGTGCACATGAGGGCAAGGAGGAAAGGGAGAGAGGGGAAATAGCAAGAGCATTTTTCAGTGAAAATCAATCACTGAGTCAGCTTGGCTGTGTTGTGTATGATGCCCTGCATTGGTGAAGGGAAATGTCTATATTTCAGAAGATGACCAAGGGATACAAAGTCTCTTCTACCTTCATCCTTTGAAATCTACTGCGAAATCAAATGAGCTAAGAACTATTCTGGGTACTAAGATTACTGGCCACTACTTTGTTTTGGTAGTTATCTCTGTATAAGATACAGCTGTTCATTCTGGAAAGGCAGGACAAGAAACTCTCCACCACTCTTAGTCAATCTTTTTTTTTGCCAAACACCTGATCCTGTCTTTAGTACAGCACTTCCCCATTCTTCAGGATCAGAGCCTGTCTGTATGTATCAACTATTCCTTACAATCAGTGGAACTATTACTAACATATAAACTGCATCATATACTGAATACTAAATTATATATAGGGAGAATTTCCCCTTCTTCTTTACCATCAGTGAATAAAAAAAATAAAAGCCCATATTTCGTAGGCACATCAAAGAGCTATAGTTCATGCCCAAGAGAAAATTACAGCACAGCTTTTATAGCAATTCAGGCAATGGATCCTCACTATGAAAATAAATACTGTACATCCATGTAACACTTCATGACAGCCTTGCTCAGTATTTCATAGCAAGGATGGGTAGTGGGTGGCTGTGGGGAGCCTTTCAGCTCCTGCAGAGCCATCAACAGGCTGCAGGCCTCCTTTGTGTTCCTAGATTAGTTTCTCCAGTACACGGGAGAAGGCAGGCTGGAAACAGCAGAAGGAGATGGCACATGTTGCATCCATCTTTACCTCTCCCTCCATGTTATGGTGCCTGATGTCAACCAAGATTTTTAGACATTGAGTTGTTTAAGCTACAAACCATGCTTTCTACTCAGCCAGTGTGCTTTGTTTCTGAGCCCTGCTTACAGCCTGGTATTGTTAATGAAGAACTGTTCATGCTGTTTCATAATGAGCCAAAATTTCAGGCATTGAATGGAGTCAGCAGATACCTGATATGCTCATACTTTCTACTCCTACAAGGTCTTAATTTCACCTGAACACAAACTACAGGGCCTTTCCCTTTTTTTCTTGGGAATTACTCTTGTTTTGCATTCCAGAACACTTGTCACCCTGGTAAATATTAATTAGAAGTTGCAATTAATTATAATGTCAATTAATTCCTTCATTTTATTCTTCAGGGTAATCGTGTATTCTGTGCAAGAGAGAGCAGAAAGTGAGCTTACCAGAATGAAATAAAATAAATCTCAGTGTAAGAATTTCATTGTGGATTCTGAAAGAAAAGATTGTGTGGCCAGCATTTGGTCAAAGGGGAGAGGGAGGGTTAGGGAGTGATCTGTGATGGCAGACAGACCAGCATATTGCTACAGATGAGGACCACCTATGGCCAGTGTATCAATTCCAGCTGTGATTTTATGAGTGCATTTGTGAGCTGTAATCATCATTTGTTGTAGGCTCATACTTTAGTTAAAGAGAGATGGGACCATGACCCAGTGACTATCANCCTCCCTGGAGGTGTTCAAGGCCAGGTTGGACGATGCCTTGAGTGACCTGTGCTAGTGGGAGGTGTCCCTGCCTATGGCAGGGGGTTGGAACTAGACGATCTTTGAGGTCCTTTCCAACCTAAACCATTCTATGATTCTATGATAAACAGTGAGCAGCCATACCTTAGAAGAACATCTGGTTATGGCCTCAGCAAAACTAACTTTCTAAACCTAAATTCTACCAGAGTAGAAACCAAGTAGGAAATCACTATCTTGGTCACAGTGATTACAAGGAAGGAAGAGGATAGAAGCTGAAAGTAGAGGGATTTTTGCATGGAACCGAAAGCTCCAGTGAATCAATGCAAGTTGAATCAATGCAAACATGAATGTGAGATAAAACTGCAAGTCAGCGGAAGGGCAGTAGTTACCATGATGAGCATGTGCAAAGGAGTTCATTTTGGGATAGCAACAACCTTTCTCTGTTGTATAAACTTTTCCCAGGTGTTGCTGAAACAAAAGACAGATGTTGATATATGTTCACACGGAAATTGAAAATAAGTGAACTTTCTACCTAGAATGTCATCAGGAGAATCTTTTACCAATACATGGATGAAAATTCCCATGCATTCACAATCAACATACTGGCATGTTGTACGTCTGGGATTGCTGATCCTCTCTTCTCTTATTGTTTCATTTCCTTGCAAAGTTTCTCAGAAACCAGAGTTATTGTATCTTGCTTCCTCCTCTTCCTCTCTGGGGGCACTTCTTTCCAGATCAAGACAAACAATGAATTTGCACTGCATCCTCAACAGACGTTATGAAATCCTGCTTTGTAGACCTTTCCTGTCAGCTCGCACAGATGATTCTACTGAAAGATCTGCTTTGCTTTTAGAAGTATGAAGTTGGCTATGACTGAGTACAAAATGCAGTGGAAAATAAATACTGCTTTTCCTTCTCTGTTTTGGTTTTTTCTATATCCAGTTATATCACCTCACCAGGCAGGAATTTTCATACCAAAAGAAGTCATCAAAGTTAATCCTCTACCTAAGCAAGTCACCTTGACTCTATCTACAGGCATAGAAATACTTCCAAGGCATCATTCATCTCCTTCTAAAATAGATGAGATGAACCATGGCCTTAAATGCCTTCTCTGCATTCACTGTAGCAGGACTCTTGAATGATCAGCTCTGAGGTAGTCAAAGATGTTACAAGTCAAGTAGCAGGAAGGTTTTTTTCTGTTAAGTCTTTATTGGAAAGAGAAAATAAAAAAATCCAGCCTCATTTTTGCTTCTGATTTTCTATCTGTAATCTCAGTTCTGTAATGGTTGGGTTTCCCATAATACAAGACACTAATTTGGTTAAAAATATATGATTATTTTTATTTCTGCTAGTTTTCAATTTTATTAAAAATTCAGAGAACTTAAACATAATCCAAGAATTCTAAGGTTTGTTAGATGGTACTAACTCCATTAGACCTTGAAATTCAGACTCTCCAGTGATATGTTTACAGGTAAACACACAAAAAACGTGTGTTAGGTTTGTCCATCTATGAATTCGCTCAGGAGTTATATTAATCTAACAGAGGAACAAGGGAACATCATGATATAGTCCCAAAGAACACCGGCAGGAGTTCAGTCCACAAGTTTCTCTTAGCAAGACTGGCTCTGTGTGTTTCTAGATCATAAAGAGGAAAGATGCTGTTCAAGGTGGGGAATTTCAAACCAGAAAAGCACCTGAAAAAGATGCATATGAAACTGGACTACATTAGACACTTCTCCTAAGTTTGAATTTTAGCAACTGAGCACTAGGAAATGCTGTCTCAAAAGCTCCCCCTGGGATGTCAAAGGACGGCATGATTCTGGATCTCACTAGCAGCTAGCCCTGCGGGTAGATCCTTTCACATATATCAAAAGGAAGAATATACCTTTCACATACAAAGGAGATGGTGTTTTCAAGGTTTGCCACAATTTGCACCAATCTACCTGCAAACTGGATCAGGCTCAGGTAGCTGGAGATTACTGGAATGCAGCTCAGGCAATGTGTTGCTTTTGTTGTCACCTCCTAACAATCCCTGTCCCCACAAGTTTCTTCCCTGCTCTTTTGAAACAATCCACCCTGACAATCCCACAGAGCAGTGGAAAAGAAAAACATGAGATGATTGCCTTGACAGGACTCCTTAAATAAGGTCAATTGACTGCAGAAGGGCAGACTACTTTGCTGCCCATTCTTGTAACAGTATTTATCCAGGGTTCCTCCTGTGATAGCAAAATATGACTGTTTAATTGGGGAAAGCAGAGCAATAGATTAGCACACAGTACACTGACTAACATTCCAACATCTGCTGTCACAGATTTGCTGACAGCTGTTTCTGTGGAGTAGCTGGAAAGTCTGATAATCCTAAACATGAAATTTCCATTATCTGTGCAAAGGCAAATGCCAGTCTCTAACATGACCCTAAGGACAATCTGCATCTTTGAGTAAATGCTGCTAGCTACACTTCAACATCTCCTTCAGCAGCTCCTCTGACATCATGCAGCTGGACACAGCTGCATCCAGAGCTACCTTCTAGGTGGCACACAAGGAGGCACTTTGGTCCCCAAGAAGTCAATGAATTCTACTGGCAGCTTCAGAGAGGGTTGAAGTTGAACACCTCTCCTGGAGTGAAACCAGGAAGGATACAATTCTGGTGTGGAGACTTCTTCAAAGCTCTGAAGACTGTGGAATAAGTACCAAACATTTTCTTTCTCTGAGTCCTGGTTAGTCTTTGTGGAAAAAGAGCCATTGCACTCCTGGACTCTGCTTAATGAGCTTCTACCCTCTCAATCCTTAAAGTACAGTGGTGTTTAGCACAAACCTACAGCGTAGGTTTATGCTGCAATGAAGACCCACACTTGCAGGCACTCAGAGGATGAGCATGAGCAGGGATGGAAACCAGGCAGAGAGCTGTGTGAAGGGGATTGAATCCTCTGCCCTCAAACTAGGTTTAGCAAGGATGTGCTGATGGTGTTTACTAGTGCAGTAAGGCTGTCAAACACTCATTTTCTAACGAGCTCAGTCCTACACTGAAACCTGGGTTTAACATTTGGTGGCTACAACTTATTTTAACTTCAATGGATAAGAAGGAAATCAATCCAAAACTGAATATTTTCCACTGATTGCCTTTTAAAATGTTCTACCATAAACGACTGTATTGGGTTTGGCTGAGCTGGAGACAATTCTCCCCAGAGTGTCTCTTATACTGTTGTTTTGCAGTGCTGTACCTGGGTATTGATAACACACCAGTGTTTTGGCTGCTGCTGAGCCAAGCACTAAGGCCATTCTTTTCCAACATTTACCCCCCCAGCAGTAGGCTTATTGATGGGCAAGATCTTGGGAGAGATCACAGCTGGGAGAGCTGACCCAAACTGACCAATCATACCATATGATGTCAGTTCAGATACATAAGCTAAGGGAAAGAAGGAAATGTGGGGGACATTTGTTGATGGCACCTATCCTCCAGAGCAACTGCTATGCATATTGGAGCTCTGCTTCCAGGGAGTCACCCAACATCGTCTGCTGATGGGAAGTAAAGAATAACATATTTCTTTGCTCTTGCTTCCACACACTGCCTTTGCTTTGCTTTTTATCCTATTAAATTGTTTCTACCTTGATTCACAGGTCTTTGGTTGTGTTTTCCCTTTCCACAGTCCATCTAAGAAGGGGACTGATAGAGTGGCTTTGGTGGCCATCTGGTCCCCAGCCAGGGCTAAAACACCACAATGGCACACAAACGCTGCTAATAGCAAGAGTCAGTCCTAATGACAATTGTGCATTTTTGCAAATCCCAGATATCTGCATGGCAGCTCACAATCAGTGGCAATGCCAGAAATGTGGGAAATCCTGAGCACGTGCATTACTTAAGAGACTCATTAAACACAATTCTCATTCTTGGATTCACAGATTACTGAGTAACTGCTATGCCTTTAATGGCCAGATTACACTGTGGGAGAAGCAGAAATTCCCTCTGTGGTGGGTAAACTCAGACCTGTCTCACAATTGGGATCATGTTTAATCCTTTAAAACACAAAAATCCTAAAGATAAATATATTATAGCTATGAAAAGCAATATTAAAAGTTATCAAGCGCTACTGTATCAAGTCTGTCAGATGAGCAGACAACAGGAATATCTCTGCTCTTGTTGTTTTGTCAGTCAATGATGCAGTTCTCTGGTGATGACTGTTCCCACATTGCTCTGGATTTTGAATTTGCTAGTGGTGAGCCACGGGGATATTGCTCCAAATGCAACTTGAGTAAAGAGTCTGATGCTTCATTTACTTGTTTGGTATTAAAGACATAATTTGTGTGCTACAGATCCCATTTATGCTTCTTCTTGACACACCTCTTGGAGAGAAATTGTCAGTGCCCTCACAATTGATGGCTTTGTTCCCCCAAATAGCTTCTGCCAACAAGGCAAACCTGGCCCTGCCTGTCGTGGTAGGCCTA
>WBNM01032429.1:0-46065 GCA_013399055.1 Ramphastos sulfuratus | reverse complement strand
GCCTCAATGATTCTGTGATAATCTTTTCCAGTAGGAAATAGATTTCAGCATTGCAGTAATGAAGCCTGTGGAAGGCTACCATTGATCCTGCTTCCTCAGCAAGCCTGTGACTACTTACTCAGCAACGGTGTAGTGTGGCCCAGTTAAAACTATCTCTATCACTATGAAAACTTGTTTCAAACGTAATTTGTAACCTGCTTCTTCTATGAAGTTTTGAAGGTCTTCAGGCAGGATAAAGTCTGGGACAGAATTTTTGCTTTTATGTCTGGATTTATTCACAACTGAGATGTACAAGGGTAAACAATAAAATATAGAGCTTTTTAGCCTGCAGAGGAGAAGACTGAAGGGGAATCTTACTGCTTATCAACACTTAAAGGGAGGTGTAAGGAGGATGGTGCCAGTCTTTTTTCAGCAGTGTTCAGCAACAGGAGAAGAGGTAGTGGCCACAAATTTGAACATAGGAAGTTCCTTCTAAACATGAAGAACTTCTTTACATTAAGAGTGGTAGAGCACTGGAACAGGCTGACCAGAGAGATGGAGTCTCTGCCTCTGGAATCATTCCAAGTGCACCTGAACACCATCCTGTGCAACCTGCTCTAGGTGAACCTACTCTGACCAGGGAGTTGGGACTAGACAATTTCCAGAGGACCATTTCAACCCCTATCATTATGTGATTCTATGACTCAGTGGTGCCTTCTTTCCCAGCCTTAGCTAGCTCTCCATCTACAAAACCTAAAGCTACTCCATAACACAAAACTGATAGGAAACATTTAAAATTTAACACCTATATATGAGTAACACAAGATTCTGAGAAGCCTAAAGTCATTAATTAGTGTGGTAACACAGATGTTAATAAACACTGGGGATTTCAAAGTTAAAAAAAAAACAAAACAAAAAAAACCTTGTAAAGCATAAACCAATAAAAATTCATCCATAGAATTTTGCATTTTTAAGGAGAAAGGATAAGGAAAAGACAGCCTGAGACTGGAAATCTCAATTAGCCAACCTGAGAGAAGCAGAAAGAATTAACAGGAATCAAATGCTAAAGCTTCATTTTAATATGAGACAGCTGAGTATAATTTTTGGTAGTCATAAGGAATATGAGAGGATCTCATAAAAAAAACAATTGCTTGCATGAAGCCAGTTATTTCCAGGCACTCATTTAATGCAGTTCAACAGGGTCTAAGTCTCCTTCAAAATGTTTTGATTCCAAATTCCACCTTAATTAAAAGTTCAGGTTGTAAACAGCTGCATTGCAGTGCTGGTTACCCTTCTGAGAACATTCAGGGCCAGGAGAACGCTACTGCAACCAGCTGCTCTTCCAGCATCCATAGGAACTACTGAGCCTTACCTCAGCCCAGTCACCAGCCCCAACCACTTAATCAAGGACTCTACCCCCTGCAAATTCCACCCTCCTCATTACAGGCAATGTAAACAGGCTGGCTGCCAAAACTAGTTCACAATTAACACTTGGATGATTTAAGAAAGCCTGCTTCCCCCCAGGCCTAATATGTTCCCACAGCAGGGTTCAGGGCCAGCCTCCAGGCTGTTCATGCTGCTGTTTCATACATCACGTGAAGCTCCGGGATCACAAGGGAAGGAAACTCCTAACTTGTGATCCTGTGGCCCCTAATAAAACTACAGAATGATCAAACAGGCAAATTCCTTGGCACAGACACCAGGAAATGTATCAGCCCAGTATGGTTATTAACCCTTTCCTATTGCTAAATTTGGTAATTGCAAGAAGTAGTGGGGAAAAAAAAACAAAACAAAAAACAGAAAAAACACTGAAAATAATACTGTTATTTTATTTTAATATGAATAATATCAGTATTTGTACCAAGATATGCTTAAAAGAACTAGCATACTGCTCTCATAATGGGATAAGTTGATAAATGGCTTACTTGGGCAAAGTGTTAATAATTTCTCTTCATCACAAGGGGCATGTTGGTTATGAAGAACTGCCCAAACTGAAGATCGTTCAGCAGCTATATCAAAACACAGACTTCACAGAAGCAGCAGCCAGGTGTGTCAAGTTTCTTTCTCTCCTTCTATTTATTTATTATTATTCTGCTTTCCATTACTTTTGGGACAAAGACCAGCGCAGTTTTTGCACCTCCTAGCAAAAATTGTAACTATGGATAGTCAAACTTTAGCAGCATCTCCAGACTTCAAGGCATCTTTCAATTGCTCTTGCTCATTAAGTCACTCACTAGGTCCTACACAGACTTTCTGAAGATCCTCCCACATAGAAATGAGAGCAGCAAGTGACAAATATTCTATCAAGCAATAGAATGAGAGGAAATGGTTGGTTTAGTGGTCATGGTGGTGTTAGTTCAGTGGTTGACCTAGTTGATCTCAGAGGTCTTTCCCAACCATAACAATTATATAAGGACATAGAGAAACACTATTACCTCCAATACAAATCAGGGAAGCTTTAAAATAATGCTATTATAGGCTTGTTAAATGTGTTTGGTCTGTTTACAATTTTATCTTCAAGTTCCTTCTTGTAAGGTACTTCAATGGATGTGTCAGTTATATCAACAGTAGCTTCTTTTTTAATCCATTCTGTACTCCTCAGACACTAGAGCCCACCTGAAAATGATATTATTGTTTTCTATTTAATTGACTCTTTGGGAATCAGTTGTGATTACCATAATACCTGTCAGACATGACTCCAAGAGGAGAACACAAAGACAAGATGTGCTTCATCAGCGGGGGCGGGGGGAGGTGGAATGGAAAAGCCAAAAAGGGCATAACAGAATGTGCAATCAGTTTTCCCAAAGACAGTTTCATCAAACCACTTCAGCACACCTTCAAGGCCACACTGACAAGGAGACAGGCATTACCTGAGCTGCCTGCAGAACACCCCTGTGTCAAAACACAGATGAAGAACTGTAAAATACACTCTTGGAAATTCACTTAACTGTAGACATCTAATGGAACAGCTATTGGAAAAGGATTATACTGAATAGCAGATGTGCAATTTTGTATTTCAACTACTCAAACCCACTGTCTGAGCACTTGTAAAAGCAACTCAACCACGCTCAATGGCTTCTCTTTTCAGCAAAGTGCCTGCTACTTCTTCTGTTCGCATTTGAGGCACAATGGTATGGATTTCCTGTTTTATCACTCCGCTTGCTCACTACCCAGGTGGATTTCTGGAGTCACAAAATAAAAGCATGAGGGTTGCTTAATGACTGGGAAAGCTTGAGGCAGATTTAACTGAAAAGTAAGCACAAAGTGTGTCACAGGAAGAACCTGTCTTTTTCTTGCAGCTTGCTAAGATAGTAACTGCACCTTTGTCCTGATGTCCCACTGGGTTACATAGACCAAAAGCACTTTCCTTTCACTAACTCTTAAAAAGCAAATGCTGAATTCAAACATATGCTTTTAAAAGTTCAACAAAAATCCTTATACACAAGACATTCTTCGCTATTTTCTCTGACTGCAGGACAAGTAAAGTCAGTTCGATCTGAAATATCACTTATTTTTTTTCCTGCCAAGAGGTTTTTGCTTGGGTTTGGTGGTTTTTAACTTCTTCAATGCTTAGTGAATAATTTTGTAAAAAGTCCATTAAAAAAAGAAGTGTTTCCATATCTAGGTGCAGTTAAAAACAAACCTGTATACAAAACATCTTATTAGCATTTGGGCTAAAGTAGTTTTTTTTTTCCATATACATCAATACAATGTTGGCTCAGAGCTAAAATCGGAATAGGTGAAGCAATTTGATTTAATCACAAGGCTCTGGGAATCCACTGTGGCTTGCCTCACCAGTACTATATTATTACACTGTATAAAAACCAGTTGTCTCCATAACAGGCCAACAGCCAAACATACCCTGAGCTCAATGCAACCCCAGGCTGCTGACTGATATGGCTACAAGTCCATAATTCAATGGCAGAAGCCAATGGGTTTACAGTGATATAGGCTCAAAGTCAACAGCTATATCATGTATATCAAATGGTACAACTGCACTCAGATGTCCTTCAGACTCTGAGGGAAGGTTTTGCAGCCTTCTCGTGTTGGAGAGCTCTACAGACTTTCCTACTGTTGTCCGTTTTCTCTGAACGACACATCTTCATTATCTTCAAGATTTCTACCAAGCTTTTCAATTGAAGTCAACTGCAGTAGACATCGGCCAAAAACCTCAAAAGCCACTAGATGGCTGACAGCCAGGCTCAAATTTCACCTCAAGAAGCCAGAGAAGAAAACAACAGAAAAAAAGCCCTCAGTGTTGAACTTAAAAGAAACATAATTCTATGGATACAATTGGAAATTGTGTCTTGGTAAGAAAAAGAAACTGCGTATACAGTTGGTACTTTCAAAGAGAGTCCATTGTGTGGGCACAAGATTTTCTGTCATCAATCTAGTATTAATAATTTGCTGGTTTGCAGATTTATGATACCCATGTTCCCATTTGTGATGCTGGGTTTGCAAAAAGCATTGGCAAATTCTGCACACAGTTGAATGAGAGGGTTCTGACACCTCCAGAACTTTCTTCGCAGTGCAGCTAAAGGCAGAATAACAAATCATGTGACAGAGAATCCAGGAACAGGGGAAATCTTGTATATCTCACGAAACAGAAATATTCCCTAAGTTTGTATACCAGTACACACATAGCAGGTTTTGTATGAAGGACAACCTAGATTAAATGCCTCTAGCCGGAAGAATAAATTCTACCAACAATACTGAAAGGCAGGAGTTTAATCTACAGCAGCAAGGCTCTCCTGGGAAATGAATGACAGGTGTCCTTGTGCTGTCTTCTGTCAAATGAGATTAGCTTTTGGGGGGAAACTGCACAGTGGTGGCCACACACACAGACTGACCATTACACTAAATCACCTATCTGGCCTGATTTTCACATTTGCACTTTTAATAATATTATAGTCATATTTCACCCCTCAACAACTCAGATCAGTTCTGCTGGGTAGCCACACACAATCTGTTAAAGCATCAGCAACAGCTAACTTTAAAAACAACTAAAACAGCAACTTAGCATACGCACACATTCTATGGTCAACAACTGTATAGCCACCAGAAAAATAATCTGCACTTAACAGACTATGTCAGCAGCAACTTATCCACTTTGCCTGTGTAGATGGTGTGTCAGATCACTCAGTTATAGCTTTAATAGTAGGAACTAGTCCTGCATAGCTACATTTTAA
Organism: Ramphastos sulfuratus; assembly: GCA_013399055.1. Lineage (NCBI taxonomy): Eukaryota > Metazoa > Chordata > Aves > Piciformes > Ramphastidae > Ramphastos > Ramphastos sulfuratus. The sequence continues at coordinate 40,897 of WBNM01032429.1, read as the reverse complement.
CATATTCACATGTGAACCCCATCCTACATATATCTGATGTCAGCTTTTAAGAAAATGCCTATCTTTGGCAGAAGCAACATAAAATATAACCTCAGGCACAACCCAGCTGATTTGTGTGACATCCTAGAATTTAGTTTTAACTATTATCAAGTTTCTCTGGGATTCCTCGATTTTAGTCCATGTGATATTTTGCTTTCAGTATCTTGTTTCTTATGATTCATTCTTTTACTCCTGCTGTCCCAAGTTATGTAAGCAGTATACACTTAACCTCTTGGGTACAACAAAGCACAATTCAAAGAAATCACATTGTTTCCCTGTAGTACCCTTGTCCTCTTGGGGCAGGAGGTCCTCCAGTTAGAAATTCAGGGAAAAAAAACCCAAAACAAAAAAAAAAAAACAAAAAAAAAAAAAAAAAAAAAAAAAAAAAAAAAAAAACCAAAAAACAAAACAAAAAAAAAAACACCCACACAACATTCTGCCTGAACTCATGGATCTATTAGCTCCTCAAGTAATCCATAAGGTTATTGTTCTGCTATTCTACTTCTCTCGAGAGAAAAGAATCACAGAATGTTAGGGGCTGGAAGGGACCTCAACAGCTCATCCAGTCCAGTCCCCCTGCCAGAGCAGGATCATCTAGAACAGATCACACAGGAACATGTCCAGGCAGGTTTTGAATATCTCCAGAGAGGGAGATGATATTCACAACCCCGCTAGGCAGCCTGCTCCAGTGTTCTGTCACCCTCATAGTGAAAAAATTCCTCCTCGTGTTTAAATGAAACTTCCTATGCTTCAGCTTTCACCCATGAGGCTTATTGGAAAATTCCAGTAAGAGAACTCAGGACTTTCCCAGAAGTTCAGTGTAGAATGTAAATAAATTAGAGCATTGGATGTAAAATAATAATAATAATGATAAAAGTCTGTATCGCTCATTGGTTTGCTAAGAGGGATAAAATGGCAATGTATAAACAATTTCTCACTCTCTGTTCCCTTCGCCTTCTGCCTTCCACCTCCTCCACAGCTCCTCTGTGCATGGCTGAATACTAACCTCAACTAAACTGGTAACACGTGAGACCTTGCTGGTTTTCTGTCTGGGGGAGAGAAGGTGCTGGCATTGGCCCCTTCTGGGCTTTCTTTGTCAGGGAGGGAGGAAGGAGTGGATTTCTGTATTATTTCTACATTGTAAGTAATTGTATATAATTGTAAATATATGTAAATGTATTTTGTATATAAGCTTGTAAATTCAGCTTGCTGTAAAATATAGCTTTAATCTTACCTCCAAACCTTTTGAGTTAGCCTGGTGATTTCAATTTTATTTGGGGGGTAATTTCTCTAGCCACTACAACAAGCAATCTAGACTAAATCACAAATTACTTCAGTTATCCAAGTGCAAATATCTTTCAAACACACCAAACTCCAGGTTTCTGTATCTCATACCACTTCACGTTTACAACATAAACTCTTTGGAGAAGAGTCTTAATAAAGCAAATATTTGAAGTGTCTGAGTCCTCAACAATAAGAACTTCAGCCCATCAGCAATTAAGATGTCGAGTGCCACGTATGCCCTCTTTGTGTTAGATAACTTGGAACAAACCTCTCTCAATAAATAACCCTGGCTTTGTATTCACAGCTACCACAAAAGAAAGGACTTTGCTCTTCAGTTAGTCAGCTGTTCTTACCAACAATACTTGCCTTTCAGATTCTCAGACTTCTAAGCGTCTTCAAATCCAAGAGCTCAGTTAGGTTAAAACAGCTGAGTGCTAATCCAATTTATTTCAAAAACTGTCTCCATTTCAAATAAACAAAGCCTGGGAAATCATGAGGCTCACCTTTCTCTCACTTCCTTTCATCAGGAAAGCTACAAAACAAAGAGACTCATTAGCTTTTCCTCTATTAGTCTCAGGGAGCTCTTAATAAAAAGCAGAAGTTTAAAGTATTTTATTGGTCATCATTTTAGTGATGTAACATGTACATAACCTGACAACATGTTCTATAATACTGAAATACACCAATTAGGACATGCTGTTCTAAAACTAGAGGTTTAAGTTTGAAATGCTTAAGATCATAACCTTTGGGGGATCGGAAATTGTTTAATCATATCGTCCCACACGTGCTCACACTCCCACTGTGCTTCAGCCCCACTGGCACGTTAAGGTCTTTATTCTTCAGTACTAGGGAAGGGGGCAAGTGAAACAAGGTTGTGATTGTGGCAAATCCCACAGCCTTGAAAAATTTAAGGCATTTGGAATAAAGTGTAGAAAAATAAGCACATGTAAACAGATGCTTCATGTGGTCTTCCCAATCTCTGATGGTTTATGCAAGATTAACTGTCAGTCCCAGCCATTAGCTCTTCAGTTAATGGAAATCCAGTATTTTGCTGAAGCTTCTACTGCAGTGGTAAAGTCTGCTCTAGTTTTGCTGCTGATGGACGCAAGGATAAAGCTCTGCACCTGGGACCCTCCCTCCCTGAAACATCTTGCTTGATACACAAAACCAACAAGATCCCATTTAAGGGACGCAAATTCTGTTTATGCTCCCTCCTGTAATTAAAGCTGAGCAAAAACCACTGCAGAGGAGGTCAGAGGTAGAACAGCAAGTGCAGGAGCCACTTCAAAGTCATCCAGGTCTAGTCTCAATTTCCTACTCAAGCAAGATTGCTTCCTGTATTTCTTCAAAGGAATCAGCTTTTCCCAGCTGCCTGGGCTTTCATTCCTCTGGGGAGACTCTTCCACAACCCGCACTATCTCATTAGCAGCAACTCCTTAAATAAAGTCTAAGCTGATCCATTATTAGCTTCATTTTATTACTCCCAAGATACTATGAAGGAGTCATAACTAAATATTTAATTCCTCTTTTCAACATTTAACCCCCACAAATATTTCTAGATTTGCATCTGTTCTGGTAGTCAGAACACACAGTGCATGTAGAGCTCAGTATTTTTTGAATCAATGATTCCCATAATTTTTGTTGATTTTACCCAACAGAATTCAGATAATGAGGTTCAAGAAACAGGACTTCATGAGATACTGACCCAGAGGTTTGCTAGGGGAAGCACCAACCACAGCTTTAGCATTTGGCTCTGTAATGTATTTCCGAAGAAGAGCTGCACTGTGATCATAGCACACTCTTAAATTCAAATTCATTGCTTCCAAGTGGAAAAGTTTCAAAGATGAACCACAGAGCAAAAGGGCATATGAAGAAGAGGAAGACAAGCCACTGATGTTCAAAGACCACATGCTTGAGCACAGGTTAGAAACTCTAGCGAAACAAACCACCAGAATGCTGGTATTCTCCACTGCTTGTATCTCTGACTTTCAGCTTGCTCCCAGCACTGCTGACATTTGCTATTGTGGAAAAGCCTAGGAAGGGAGAGTACAACAAGTTTTTCTAGAATATCCTGATGTGTGGCATCCAAACTCCCAGCCAACCATCATCCTGGTGTTGGCTTCAACTTCTCATTGCAGAAAAGGCCCTGCTCTTTAACACAGCTGTCTATTTCATCACCCCTTAGGGGATGTTGCTTCAGGAAAGCAACTGTTCTGCTTTACATTTCCAGTGTTACCCATAAACTACCAAGTCAAATAACTTGGGCATGTTCCACTCCATCTCACAGCTGCTGCTTCTTCCACTCTTAAATAACCAGGCTTGAACTATTTATTTATGACTTATTACCATTATGCCAAAGAAACCTAAAGCCTAAAAAAAAAAAAAAAAACCCAAAAAAAACCCAACCAGCTCCTGTGCTACTATATTGATTATAAGACTTCTGTCACCTCCTTATGCTTGCCACTGACAGACAACACTTTTCTGGAAGCCTAGTAGACTGTTCTCTACCTTTTTTTCTTTTGTAGTTCTTACAAGTTTGAGTCAACGCTCTGCTGTAAGCAAGTTGTCCTTTCTACTTCATTTGCTTCAACAGCAAGTTCTTCAGCCTTTCCACAATTTTCACATGGTCTGCTTGCAGCCTTACAGCTCACTACATCCCTTTCTCAAATATATGATCCACATAGATACCATTTAGAGAAGCCTGACAACACATAGCATCTATTTTCCCTAGCAAACACTGCTACTTCGATCACATCTTTCCAGATCTACAGACAGGAATAGCAACAGCCACAAACTACAACTGCTGAGACTTTTATGACCTTTAAAGACATTTGTAATTATGTTAAAATGCCCATGTCACCATTTTTTGTTAGTACTCATGCTCGAAGCACACACATTCTTGTTACATTTAACAAGCAGAGTCCTCCCTAGCACTAGTCAGATCCAGTCAAAACTAGGGACCAACAGCCCCTTCAGCACAAGCGCACCTGTGTGTCCTACCCACTTCCCTCTCTCAAAGCGCTATACCTTAGAAATGTGGACATACAATGGTCTTTTCACCTGTACAGCAACACAGATCAGATTCTAGATTTCTTCCTCACAGCTGAACAAGTGCCCTCTCATGTCTGGCAGACTCACTGTGCTGAGCTGTCATGGACAAATGATGGAAGCAGCCTACTGCTCTTCACCCTGCCCAGGAACCTGACCATAGCCACAAGTATTGCCAAACCACTGCCAGCCACAACCCATCTGTTAAGCAGACCTTCACTTGGATCGGGTAAAAGGTAGCGACTATGGAGGTGAGATGTACCTTGTCGCGCTGACAATCTCTTCTCTAATTCTCCCTGCACCATAAGATTTAGAATCATAGAAACATAAAATCAGTCAGTGTTGGAAGGGACCACAAGGATCATCTAGTTCCAACCCCCCTGCCATGGGCAAGAATGCCTCACACTAGATCAGGCTGTCTAGAGCCTCATCCAGCCTGGCCTTAAACACCTCCAGGGATGGGGCTTCCACCACCTCCCTGGGCAACCCATTCCAAGGTCTCACCACTCTCGTGGTGAAGAACTTCTTCCTAACATCCAGTCTGATTCTACCCATTTCAAGCTTTGTTCCATTCCCCCCAGTCCTATCACTACCTGACAGCCTAGAGAGTCCCTCCCTAGCTTTCTTGGAGGCCCCCTTAAGATACTGGAAGGCCGCAATAAGGTCACCTTGGAGCCTTCTCCTCTCCAGACTGAACAGCCCCAAATCCCTCAGTCTCTCCTCATAGAAGAGGAGCTCCAGCCCTCTGATTATCCTCGTGGCCCTTCTCTGGACATCTTCCAGCACATCCATATCCCTCTTGTAATAGTGGCTCCAGAACTAGATGTGGTACTCCAGGTGGGTCCAGAACTAGATGTGGTATTCCAGGTGGGGTCTCACCAATGCAGAGTAGAGGGGGAGGATCAGCCTACTGGCCACACTTCCCTTGATGCAGCCCAGGCTCAGGTTGGCTTTCTGGGCTGCAAGTGCACACTGCAGGCTCATGTTGAGCTTCTTGTCCACCAGCACCCACAAGACCCTCTCCTCAGGACTGCTCTCAAGCCAGTCACTGCCCAACCTACATTGGTGCTTGGGATTGCCTCGACCCAGATGCAGGACCTTGCACTTGGTCTTGTTGAACTTCATGAGGTTGGCTTGTGCCCACCTCTCCAGCCTGTCCAGGTCCCTCTGGATCGATCTCTGCCCTCCAAGGTGTCTGCTGCACCACACAGTTTGGTGTTGTGGCAAACTTGCTGAGAGTGCACTCAATACCACTGTCCATGTCACCAACAAAGATGTTAAACAAGACTGGTCCCAAGACTGATCCCTGAGGGACTCAATTTGTCACTGGCCTCCACTGGGACACAGAGCCATTGACAGCCACTCTTTGGGTGTGGCCATCAAGCCAGTTCTTTATCCATCCAGTGGTCCACCCATCAAACTCACATTTCAGCAGTTTGGAGACTGGGATGTGGTGTGGGACAGTGTTGAAGGCTTTGCTCAGGTCCAGGCAAATCAGTTGCTCGCCCCTCATCGACTAGTGTTGTGACCTGTTCATAGAAGGCCACCAGGTTTGTCAGGCAGGATTTGCCCTTGGAGAAGCCATGACAACTATATTAAATCACCTCTTCACTATTCTTGATCTCAGTAGTGCCTCCAGGAGGATCTGCTCCACAATCTTACCAGGCACAGAGGTGAGACTGACTGGCCTATAGTTCCCTGGTTCTTCCTTCTTACCCTTTTTGAAGATGGGGGTTCTGTTTCCCCTTTTCCAGTCAGTGGGGACTTCACCAGACTGCCATGACTTTTGGAATATAATAGAGAGGGGTTTAGCAACCTCATCCACCAGTTCCCTCAGCACCTATGGGTGTATCCATCAAGTCCCATGGACTTGAACACTTTCAGGTTCTTCAGGTGGTCACAAACCTGATCTTCACTTATCATGGGCAATTCTTCCATCCAGTCCCTGTTATTGTCTTCCATGACTCCAGGAGTGTGGCTGGAGGCCTCTGCAGTGAAGACTGAGGTGAAGAAGTCATTGAGAACCTCAGCCTTCTCCATATCACTTATGACCATTTCACCTGTTTCTTTGCCTTGAGAATGTCACATTACCATACCGTAGAATAAAAATCTGAATACCTTTTGCCACTTTTGAAGAGGTGGGAGACAATAATTAGAACATACCTCACAAAGCTAAAAACATTTTCAATTTTGGTCTTCAAGCTCTCTCAGTACCAACTCCATATGATCCAATAACTCAGATAATAGTCTAAAACTTTATGCTTTGGCCTAAAGCTAACAATTGAAGTAGCACACTGATGAAGGTCCTTATACATACACATAGTTTACTTCTGGGGAGAGAAGCATATCTACTCACACCTCTTTTTCAAACGGCAAACTCTGCTGAAGGTCATTAAATGGGTTCAAAGTTTTGGACACAAAATAGGGCAAGGTGAAGAAGTCACAATCAGAACCATTAGCTTCTCTGATGAACACCTATTTTTATTGCATTCAGACTCATGCACAAATAAAAGCAGAGGAACATACAACCCAGGGGCATTGGAGCCTAAACTATCTTTAGAGATCTCTCAACTTACAGAATCATAGAAATGTTTTGATTAGAAAAGATCTAAGGTCACTGAGTCCACCTATCAACCTAAGACCACCGTGGTTATTAAACCATGTCCCAAAGCACCATGTCCACACTTTTCTTGAACACCTCCAGGGACAGTGACCCCACCACATCCCATGGCAACCCATTCCAATGACTGACCACTCTTTCAGCAAACATATTTTTCCTAATCACCAGTCTAAACCTACACTGACAATTTCAAGCCATTTCCTCTTTTTTATAGTAGAGAAATTGTGCTTGTGATTTGCTTTATCATCACGTACCAAACTCAGTTTATCATCATCACTACTACAGTTCACAAAGTAGCAGTATTGCAACACTTGGCCATATTTAAGCTTTGAGTTAGGTTTCTGCTCTCACTCTGGAAGCCTTTAAGAGGAACATGCAACAATCAGTGCTCAGAAACAAATGCAGCAAGAAGTTCATCATACACTTGAGACAAATACAATCTTTAACAATGGGTGTCCTTGATCGTTACCAACTTCATCTTTTCTCACTCTGACCGTGTTATGCTGATGTTACACACATTTTGTAAGACAGCTCTACCTTTATAAATTCAAGGGAATGAAAAATATACATAGTAACCTATACTTTAGCCACAGCAATTCATCACAAGACACAATTTCCTTCTTTCCTGCACTGCAAATTCGGTAACACATTCCTCAAATACATCTTCTGCTTCTCTTCTCAATTCTAGAAAGCATGTATAGTTAATTATAACTTTCATATTCTCAGCAAGCTCCTGCCCAAATCACTTGTAAACATTCAGAACAAAAACTAAGATTTTAGCTGGGTCTTCATTGCTTACTTGTTTATCTCTTTCTGCTGCTACAAAACCACTCTATAGTAACATTTTCCTTCTGAAATTCAACAGGTTATTTTATATCTCTGTCCTTTGCATTGCTATATTAATCTGACCTGCTGAAAACGCTGCTATTGATAGTATGTCTGGGATTATGCAAGCTGGTGTTTTGAAAGATAATATGTTGGTCCCAAATTTGCCAAGGTACACCAACTCCAGTTCTACAGGCAGAGGAATTATAGCCTTCAAGCATAGCTGAGAGGTGCAATAATGCAAAACTAAGAGGGCCAGCATTATGTCTAATGAATACATATCTGTGGATTACAGTATCAACATTGAGAGAGCTTTGAATCCAAATGAATCCCAGAGTCACACCAAAGATTTCTCTAAGCAATAAAACATATTTTCATAGTCTCCCCACAATCAAATATAGTAGCTATTGAACCTTCATGTGGTCACTGTGACTGTTTAACCACACTGAGCACTAGCCAGTGACATGCATTTCTGCCATCCTGGTCAGTCTTCTGTTTGGAGAGCAAATCTAAGCAGCGTGTGCCTGCAGAGGTAATAATTAATCATATCAAAATTAAATCAAATTGGATTTTCTATTTCATTATATTGCAAAGAAGAGAGCTGTGGGAAAACCTAAACAGCTCATTAAAATAATATTGAGAAACACCCAGAGAACTGGGTAAACACAGGGAAGAACTCACCGCAGTGCAAAGCCATACCCTGACATCAACTGTATCTTCTTCAGGTGAAGACAGCATATGACCCCAGTTAAGTAATTAGTTTATGCAAATGCAAAAAACAGGTGGAAAAGGTAAAAAAGGTCAGAAAAAGCTTGTTTCCCTCCATTACTGCATTAATTAAAAGCCAAGTAGAACAGCTATCAGGTGTAAATAGTTCAGGTGCACAAGAATCAATGATAGTATCTAAAATAATCAAATTGGTATTTTCTTTATTAAATATAAAAGCATTTTTTCTTACTTAGCATACTTTAGGGTTTATTTAACTGACAAAAGAAGTGTAAAAGTGGTTTCCTTGAACACTAATTGAATTCTAGTTTTCATGCAGAGAAAATGGGACATAAAACGGAAGCAAAAAGATTAGCCTCATTTTCCTTCAAACACTCTGAAGAGATTAACACAAAGCAATGCATTCACTTGAACTGTGCAGATGCAGTACACAACACAAAACAGAGAGCTATGAGTGGGTTAGGTTTAACAGGATCCCAAACAATTCACACTACGCAAAAGACAGTGACCCAGTCACCATTCAGTAAATGAAGAGAAGAGTGCCTCAAAGCAGATTACCCTTTGCTATAACCCCATCGTTCTGCCCAGGAAACAACCATTCTGAAAAACAACAGGACCTCGATGAGAAGCTGCATTTTGTGGGACCTGACATGGGATTCTCCAGTGACTGTCTAGGAAAATGAACCTCAGAAATAATGGTGAGCAAAATCATTAATTTGCCAGAGCAAAATGCACCAACTGTGTTAACTTCACCTCCCTGCAGATTTCTACTCTATCAAGAAAACTTAATCTTACTATCTGATAGGTTTTCATAACCATAGGATCATCCTGGTTAGAAAAGACCTTTAAAATCATTGAGTCTAACCACTCAGCCCCTTTACATTAAAATATAAGCACAGACTGAAAGGCTGTCATTGCAATTCAGTACAGAACGAGGAGGAAAAGACCTTTAAAAGGAGACTGGATAAGGCACTTAGTGCCATAGTTTAGTTAATTAGAAGGTGTTAAGTGATAGGTTGGACTTAATGATGTCAAAGGTCTTTTCCTACCTGGTTTATTCTGTGAAATCAAAGGATAGCTGGAGCCTCACCGAATAACTCAACTTTCTAAACTCACATTCACAATAAGTTTTGAAGCAATACATGTAAAACCACTTCATCATTTTCATTATGCTATCCAAAGATATAGTCAAAAACCTCTAGTGTAACCTCATGTAACACAATGTGGGATGTTAGCTACTTTAAGAACAGTCATGGACTTCGACAACGGCACTGCAATGAACAAAATCCTTCCAGGTAAATTCAGAGAATCGAAAGACTCAAATCATATCTGAAGGGGAGTGGAAAAAGACCGAAGTTTGCCACCTCATTAATGGAACAGCAAGTAATGTTCATTAATGGAACAGCAAGTAATCCTTACACAACAGCGCCCTATCACATGATTCATTCCAAGATCCATGTTCATGACTTATTACACAATTAGCAGTGCTATGACACCACGCAGTGCAACTGCTTCATAATGCAGAAGGCTTACCAATAACCATTCATTAACTCTGTCTTCTCTAATTAAAAATGACTCATGAAACAAGCTGCATTGTATGATTAAGCTGTGAACAAACCAAAGCAAATTCAGAGACACACATGAAATTAAATATACCTCTGTATAGTACCATGATAAAGATTTTAAAAAGAAGTGCTGTAGAATGAAAATCCAATTGGGAAGTTCCTTTTAAGGGGCACATAACACTGCACCCTTACAATATAATTTAATACAAAGTCAAATACTGACTGAAGGAGAGGACCACTACCCCAGCACTGTTCCTGGGCTGCAGTGCTCAGTGCTATACCCAACAGCAACTGTGCCTCTGAAAACCATTAAGACTGAGAAGTGACATCCCACTGCACTGAATCCAGCTTCCTGATAATGTTCCATGAACATCAGGCATTATCCCATCTGGAAAGCTCTTCACAGTTTGCCTATTTCCATAATTCACCTGTTTTGGTTTTTTTTGAGTAAATTCATTCACAGCCCACTCACTGCGCTGTGCCAAAGACAAAATTGATCATATGAGGCCTGCCCTGCTCTTAGGCTCTCTCTTTTCCAGCGTTTCAACGTGTTCATTGTGTGTGCTTTGATCCAACACCATCCAAGCTGTCCTTCCACAGGTATTCTAGATACAAGCTCCAGAGTCATTGTCCGTACAAGTCTTTTGCCACAACACTTAATCAGTTGGTGCTTTTGCTGCATATCACAATCAGCAGCCCTAGTCTCCTCTGCTTTATGTTTCACATTTCCACTCTCTCTTCTGTCTCTTAGTAGATCAGGATTCTTGCCTACAAGACTTCTCTGTGCTAACAAAACGCTACAAATAGCAACTCTTACCAATATTTTAAAGACCTATTTTACTTGGTGTCAGAGATTCTCCAAGGAAAAGTGAAGTGTATATACAGAATAATTTTTTAAAATTGTAATAACCATATGTTAAACTCTGGGGAGGGACAGAAGCAGGAGGATGTGGACAAGATTACTCATCAATCCTGACCTCTAGCCACTTGTCACCATCAAATTGCCTCAGCTGCTTGAAACCAACGTGTGATATATTTTCACCTTCCTACCTTCACCAACTTTATTTTCATAAGGTTTATTTCTTCCACACTGAAAACAGCCTACCAGCTGATGTGCAGAACTTGGCAAACTATTTTTTTTAAATACCTGAATCAGATCAAGGAAATTAAAAGATGGGAGTTTGATCGCTGTGCTTTTAAAATACTTCTCTTTTTAACTGCTTACATTACTCCAGAAGAATGAAATAAGAGCATTGCCAGTAGATGATTGTTTTCTACACGTGGTTCTTAACTTGCATCATTAAAATGTAACTGCAGCATGCATATTACATGCTTATTTCACCAAACAGTGTTTGTTTCCTTGATACATCTCAGGGAGTACCTGAGAAAATCATGTCTATGTAAGTGGGGCTGTTTTATACTACAAGCTGAAGTAACCAACTCAGAACTCGGTGGCTCCTCCGTGAAGACTACTGTTAGAAATTAACTACACAGCAACGTCTCTTTCAAGCAGGCTAAAGGGGTTGCAGTTTCTAGATAAGTCACCTTGCCTTCACATTTTAGAAGCCCGGTTGTGCATCCCTTGCAGGCCCTTGCCGCTCCACACTTTTCCTATCTTCACCAAAATAACCTTTTTCTCGCTATAAAAGGACCAGTGCTTAAGACTACGTCAGACTAAACTTTCCAGGAAAAGCCCCACACTTTCCAGCACAACGGGGAGCTACTTCCCAGTCTGCCGAGGAGGAGAAACCCTCCCTGTAGTGGCTCACACCAAGCGGAGCTACTCAGACGAACAACGAGAAAGCTCTGAAGCCCCGAGCTAACCTCACCCTCAGCCTCCACCTCGGCAACGGCTGTCACCGCCTGCACGGCTGAGAAACTTGGTTTGCTGAACGCCCTGCGAGAGGCGGAGGGCTCAGAGGGCTGCACTCCAGCTCCCGGGGACGCGTAGCCTGTCAACAGCGGGGAAGACCGGGACGGCTGCGCCGCCGGGCCGCACTCACCTGCGGTTCATGGGCCGCACTCGCACGGCCACCTTCACTGACGCCATGGCTCATCCCTGCCGGGCCGCCGGGTCCCGCACCTGCTGGTCCAGCCCGGCCTGGCCGTCGTCGCTGACCCGCGCCCCACCCGCCGGGGCCGAGCGCAGGCCGCTTCCTGGCCTAGGCCATGTCGCTATGGCAACTGCCGTGCGTCTACCTCGGCGGGCGGCTATGGGGGCAGCGCAAGGACAAACAACGTAGCAAGGCGTTGCTCCTCCCGGCTGCTTCGCCCCGCCCCACGCCGCAGGGACAGATTGGGTCAGACCGATGGGCCAAGGATAATTGTGTGAAGTTCAACGAAGCTAAGTGCTAGGTCATCCACCTGGCTCACAACAACCCCATGGGAAACTACGGACTTGGGTGTGTGTGGTTGGAAAGCTGCAACTTGGAGGGGGACCTGGGGGTATTGCTTGACAGTCGATTAAATGAGTCAGCAGTGTGCCCAGGTGGCCAAGAAAGCCAATGGCATCCTGGCTTGGATTAGAAACACTGTGGCCAGCAGTGCAGAGTATTGTGTTCAGTTTTGGGCCCCTCACTGTAGGAAGGATATTGAGGTGCTGGAGTGTGTCCAGAGAAGGGCAATAAGGCTGGTGAAGGGCCTGGAGCATCTGGCCTATAAGGAGCATCTGAGGGAGCTGAGTTGTTTAGTCTGGAGAAGAGGAGGCTGAGGGGAGCCCTCATTGCTGTCTACAGCTCCCTGAAGGGAGGTTGGAGTGAGGAGGGGCAAGGCTCTTCTTGATGGAAAGTGACAAGACTAGAGGAAATTATTTCAAGCTGAGTCAGGGGTGGCTTAGGCCAAATGTTAGGAAATATTTCTTAACTGAGAGGGTTCTCAAACATTGGAATGGTCTGTCAAGGGCAGTGGTGGACTCCCTGGAGATGTCTAAGCAGCCTGGGGACCTGGCACTTGGGGACATGGTTTAATGGAGACAGCAGGGGTGAGCAGCCATCTCAGGGGATGCATTCTGCATGACGACCTGGAGACCTTGCAACAAACCTATGCTAAAACTGGCAGCTGTGCTCCCACTGGGACCACTGCCATCCTCGCTGATTTCAGAGAAGCAGCCAGAGCCTGAGGCAGCCTGAAACAGAACCACCAGTGCCATGCTTAAGTAATGAGAAGCCCCGAGAAGGCCTTGAAAACAGATGCAGTGCTCATGCCATGAGAGGAGATCTCTGCTGCACTGGCTGTGGCCAGGCACAGCCTTTGCTGCACAGCAACCAGCTCAAATGGTGTAACTGAAAAGGACAACCAAAAAAAAAGCAGGATACATAATGTTATCATAAATAATATTTATTTTTGCTAGGAGTTGTCAGTGCCTGGAAGCTACACCCAGGATGGAGAAACAATTTAAAACACTGTACAAACATAGTTGCACTCAAGTCATTAAGGGGTTACTGGCTTGATAAGCTGAAAATATTAAATTGCCAAGACACAGAAGAGGGTCTCAGACCCAAACACTTCATCTTTAGTGGTAACTCCTATTGACAAGTTATCATCTACTAAAAGAGGAAGCAATGAGGAAGGGGAGGTGACAGTGAAAACATCAGCTTACAAGCAATGGAGGAGGAAGGTCAGAGGAATACAGACAGGACAGAAGAGATCTGGAGTATGACTAACTACTGGAGGCAATCAGAGGGGATATATATGTGTTGGGTTTCTGCCTGGCAGGGTTTTGGTATTGAGGGAGGAGGATTCTGGCATGGCTTCTAGAAGCTTCAAGAAGCTCTTCTGCTTCCAAGTAAGACCCACCTCTGGCCAAGACAGAGTCAGTCAGCACTTCTGCAATAACATATCTATGGGAGAAAAAAAACTTTTGGAGGACTGACTTTGTTTTGGAGTACAGCATGAGAGAGACAACAATGCAAATGCCAAGGTGAGTGAGGATGGGGGGGTCATGTGTGCCAGAGCTGTGTAGCAGGGTATAATGATGGGCTGTGACCCCTTGCATCAATGGTGGAGCAGAATTTCCCATGGCCCATGAGGTACCCACGATGGGGCCCATGAGGTAACCACGATGGGAGGACCTGGCAAACCAGGCCATGGCTCTGAGAGAAGCCTGTGCCGGAGCAGCCTGCCACTGGGAGGATTGTAGCCAACAGAGGAGACCCACACTTGCTGGAGATGTTCAGGAAGGACTGTATCCCATGGGAGGGAGGCTGCGATGCAGTGCGAGGGGTTATCTCCTGAGAAGGGATAACAGCAGAAACAGCACGGAACAGCCTGTGAGATCCAGTTGTAGTTCTCACTGTTCTACTCTCATTCAGTTGGCAAACTGGTGATGATTTTGTTGTTTAAATTAAATTGATAATTTGCCCAAGTCAAGTCTGTCTTTTGCCCATGACTGTAACTGGAAAATGAGCCCTTCCTGTCATTTATCTTGACCCTTTTGGCTTTTGCTTTATTTTCTCCTCCCCTTCTCACCAGAATGGGGTAGAAGTGAGCAAACAGCTGTGTGGTGCTCTGTTGCCAGCCAGGTGTGCTTAAACCAGAGAAAGTGGAAGCCAGACATGGAAACACAGCTGAAAACCAGGATAAAATAGAGATGCCACAGGGAGAAAGGAGAGGATGAAGAAAGAAGCCAGAAAAATGGTGTCTCTGTTAGCTCATGAAAGCAACTAAGAGTTGAGGTGACATTTGATGAAACAGGTCAGGGCAAAGGGATGTTTTTTATAGCAAAAGAGAAACTATTATGTGTTCAATTTGCTCAAGAACTGAAGAAGAGGGATGAGAACAAGAGGGGTCTGGAGCAAGGGGTTAGAAATTGCCTGGTGCAGCATCTTATTAAAGAAGGGAGGACAAAATAAAGTGCTGCTAATAGGAGAGAAGGAGGAAGGAACAATATACAGAGAGAGATGAGCACATTGTTGGAGACCCAGGAGGCTTTCAACAGTCAGATGGGACCTCTGGTCTGAGAGTCAGACATTAAAAACAGTTTTGAAGGCTTTCAGGTGGAAAATCAAGTAGTGGATTCATAATGTGTATTTTTCCTGAGGTTTTCAACAATGTGAAAGGACAAGCACAGGGGAAAGATGCAAGGAGGGAGCCAGAGTCTGTGGTGCAGAGATAAACTCCAAGCAAAAGAAGAAGAGTCAGAAGAAGTATTGGTACCAGTGTCAAAGTATCACAGACCACAGGTCACAGGAACACTAAAAATGAGGGGAAGGGTTCAACTGTGCAATGCCATAGAGGTGTTACAGTGGGAGAGAAAGAATTAAGGCACTGGAAAATCAGAGAAGGAGCAATATCTGCTTAAAGATTAGCCAAAACCAGGTCATCCTGGTGAGCGTAGGAGCTGCTAACACACTGCAGCAGCTAAACGAGCAGTCGGGGGAGCTCTGCCAAGGCATCAGACAAACTGATTAAAGCATATTGAAAGCTTTAAAGAGGATCTGAGGGACGTGCAACAAGCTGACAGGGAATAAATAGCACAAACAAATTAGAAGGAAAAAAAAATAACCTAAAAAGTGTATAGGAAAAAAGTAGACATATATGCATGCATAGTAGCATGAAAGAACTAAAACAGTGGGGAAAAAAAACAAGTCATGATTTTCGGCATGAGTTAGGGGTCCTAGAAAAGCCAACCAGCCTGATCTGTAGACCATCTACTAACTCCTCTCAGTCATGCTTCCCCTCTCTCTGATTAGCCAAGCTATTGGAGAAATACATCTGGTTCAGTAAGTACACCTCTTCATGTTGCATTTTGAGACATCCAGCCATTTAAGGATACAGTGAACTTCTCCACAGACTCTCCCATGAAATGCAAAACACTCTTCCACTTCTGTAGTGCCCAGTGCTGGACCATTTAATGCACCCACAGCATGCCCAGCATGAAGCAGCAAAACATCTCCAGGCCCACCTGTCGTCCTGGAGTTTTTGGTGCTTTGCTATTTCAGTGGTCAAGCATTGGAACAGGCTGCCCAGGGAAGTGGTGGAATCACCATCCCTGGAGGTGTTCAAAAAAAGTGTAGGCACAGCACTTGGGACATGGTTTAGTGGCCATGGTGGTCTTAGGTTGATGGTTGGACTCCTTTTAAAGGTAGTTTCCAACAGAAACAATTCTATGATTCTATAAATTCCTTTCTTTCACCAGGCCAGGACATGAATGCTGCAGGCAGTCTGCAGAGAGTAAACCCAGACCTGGTTTTGTCCAGCAACATTGATGAACTCTTAGGCTCAGTGATGAGTCTTTGGCCTGCAAGTGACACCAAATGCTTGGGTGGTTGCAGTGGTATGACTCAGCAGCAGGGTGAGGGGTGATTGAGTTCTACTTGGCTTGTAATTCAATACATCACAAATTATAACTAAGGAAGTGGAGTAAAGGAGTCCACTTGGTAAAACTAAACAGAACTCAGTTCAACGTTGTTCTAGTTAGACACATCCAACATGAGCACTATTTGCCCATCTTTAATCTACATCCATAGGCACTATAGGTTTGCTCCTTTAACCAATTTCTGTCTCGGTATACCTCTTTCTTCTGACCTTTGGTTTACCAATGAGTTACTACTTGAACTTCTTATGGCTTCAGTCTGCCACAATAAATTATTACAGACCTAATACACACCATATGTAACCTCTACCACAACTTCAGAGAGGAATGAGTAAGTTTTAGAAGAGGAGGACCCAGGGAGAAGGCTACTTTCTTAGGACCGTGTTCTGCGTTAAGCTGCTGGGTGGATGTTGGAAGGATTGAGCCTGTGGGGAAGTCACTCTGTTCTCCACCTGGCTTCTACAAACCTTGTGAGAAAGGGATGGTTTTTTTCAATAGTTTGTACATATCAACAACAAAAGAAAACCTGAATATAAAGCTATGTAAATATACACACACCCACACCAAGCACCTCAGCCTCCTTTCCTTCAGAATCTGTTGGCAGACACAGCTGTCAGTTTCTAAATACTAAATATTTTACACTCAGAAACACCTGGCAAAGTTTGTAAACCCAAATCCAAACTAAACCCAAAGCGCATTCATTCCCAACTACTCCTCTACTTCTTTAGTGTGTCTTCAATAAACACATGATTCAGATATGGTTAACAAAGCATTCCCAAGGTTTCCTTTGAGTTAGCACAAAGAGCCTCTCTGCTACCCTTTACTCAAGTTTGGGAAAGCCAGTTCCACCTGCAATAGAAATGGTCCTTGTACTCAGAGGTGGGAGCTTCTGTGAGTCTCCAGCCTGCTGGCAAGGAGACCGATTACCTTCTTCTGTACTTCCTTCTTGCTCCTAATTGATGTCTTACAAAGGATCTGCTTGCTGAGAAATGCCTTCAGGCACATCCCATCATTTCCTGGGGTTGCAAAACAGGTCTCAAGCCCAGGAGATGACAGGTTGGATCTTACTAGCAATGAGTGGTGCAAAGGTTTCATTCAGGCCCTTCCAGTGCACAGTGTGACAATGTCCAGTTGCCTCTCCTTGTGTTCATAAGCAAACATCCTGGATGGGCATGAATTAACAACTTGGTCAATGGCCTACATCTTTGTCCTGGTAAGGCATAAATCCTGCCAGGCTGGTTTAAACCCTTGCTCATCCTCCTTCTGTTCAGGGTCTGGAAGCTGAAGTAGATAAGCAAAAATAAAGCCTTGAGGCTAGGAGCTTAGCACCACGTGTCAGGTGTCTGGTGCAGCCCCTCAGCGTGCCTGCATGGTCACACGAGGCACGAAGCTTTGAATGCATTGGGCAGAACGAGGATGCTAAATGCCTATTGGCCAGTTTAACTTTCAAATTGGTCTATTTAAGGGGGGGGTGATTTGGAAGCCGCTGCCTTTCTACACAGACAGCCTTCCCTGCACAGCAGGAAGCAGTACCCCTTAGCGGCTCGTTAAACTGGGAATCGCCGTGGCCACCTGTTTGCAGCTTACACTGCCTCCGCAGCAGCTCATCTCTCTCTTCTCCCCCTCTGCCTGGAATATTTTGTATTTTTCCATGGGATCATTATCGTGAGTTTTGGAAGCGTTCTTGTACGGGAAACTTACTCAGGGATCCAAGGTATTGTGAGTGCCATGTGCTAGGGTTGATGCTAAGCCTCTGCAGCACAGTTAGAATTTTTCCTGTTTCGTGTTCCTGTTTTTCCAAGTTCTGATTGTTTAAACTGTTTAATTCTGTGTTAATAAATATCCTTTGTGCAACTATTTCCTGTCGACTGAAAATCCAAAGAATCTGAGGGAATTTTCAAAAAAATATGAATATTATTAATAAAAATTATTATTCAGAGATATTAATATTCTTAATTAATAACCAGTTATTAATATCTCATCACAATCTTACCTGCTATAATCCTATTTTCCCACTGAAGTTTGAAATATGCTTCCAAGAAGGGGACACCAAGCAGGACCTCTACCTGGGCTTGCTAACGCACTCTTCCCTTTGGTAGACAATGGAGGCAAGAGAAGACAGGCAGACAGTTTTAGGCACCCCAATTCAGGAGGGACAGGGATCTAGTTGAAAGAGTCCAAAGGAGGGCTATGAAGATGATGAAGGGACTGAAGCACTGCCCTGTGAGGAGAGGCTGCATGACCTGGGGCTTTTTCGTCTGGTGAAGAGAAGACTTAGAGGGGATTTAATCAATGTCTATAAATATATGGGGGCTTGGGGTCAAGAGGGAGGGAACAAACTCTTCTCAGTTGTGCCCTGTGATAGGACAGGGGGAAATGGGTATGAACTACACCACAGAAGTTCCACCTCATTATGAGGAGGAACTTCTTTACTGTAAGGATGATGGAGCACTGGAACAGGCTGCCCAGAGAGGTTGTGGAGTCTCCTTCTCTGGAGACTTTCAAGCCCTGTTGGGATGTATTCCTGTGTGACCTGAGCTAGATTCTATGGTCTTTCTATGGCAGGGGACTTGGACTCAATGATCTGTGGAGGTCCCTTCCAATACCTAACATCCTGTGATCCTGTGATGCTGTGATCTGCTCATCCTGTGAGGACTCTGTCTTGGTCCAGAGCTCACTGTCAGCCTTGGTTCAGTTTGCTGATTAGGAAACCAGAATTCACTAAGTTCATGGAGAAAACTCAGTGCTTGCTGCTAAATGGATTAAGAGGGTCCTCCATGGGCAAGATTTGGGGGAAGGTATTACTTGGTCACAGATGGGTTCATCAGGAAAGTTATTCAACACTTGCTGACACGCACACAGTCAGATGTCATTTCTGCTGTCACCACTGAGTGCTGTGAACTCCTTTATTGCAGTTAGGGGAATCAGCCTTCTCCTTGAGCTGCTTTGATTTTCCGGTCTGTCAAAACAACAAGGAATAAACAGCATTGCCCATTACTAGTCCTCTGTGGCATAAAAACATCATTCTTTAAATCCATATACACCTTTTGCTTTCCTGAGCTCCTTCCCAAGACAAGTTTGGGTCTATATCATAGAATCATAGAATGTCAGGGGCTGGAAGGGACCTCAAAAGATCATCTGGTCCAGTTCCTCTGCCAGAGCAGGAGCACCTAGAGCAGATCACCCTGAAACACATCCAAACAGTTCTTGAATATCTCCAGAGAGGGAGACTCCACAACTCCCTTGGGAAGCCTGTTCCAGTGCTCTGTCACCCTCACAGGTCAAAAAATCCTCCTCAAGTTTATATGAAATTTCCTATGCCTCAACTTCCACCCATTGCCCCTTAGCCTGTCATTGGGCATCACTGAGCAGAGCCTGGCTCCATCCTCTTGGCTCTCACCCTTTACATATTTATAAACATGAATGAGGTCACCTCTCAGTCTCCTCCAAGATACAGAGCCCCAGTTTCCTCAGTCTCTCCTTGTAAGAGAGATGTTCCACTCCCTTAATCATCTTTGTGGCTCTGTGCTGGACTCTCTCAAGCAGTTCTATGTCCCTCTTGAATTGGGAGCCCCAGAACCGGACACAGTACTCCAGATGTGGCCTCACCAGGGCAGAGTAGAGGGGGAGGAGAACCTCTCTTACCGCCCATCTTTTCCTGGGGAGCTCTGTGCCCATCACAAATGTGTAGAGGCTTCATCATAAAAGGTTTGTATGGGAGATGGTGGATGTGGAGTGTGTTTTGAGTGCAGACAGCAGACATGCAGGGGTCATGCAGATTCCTGGATGGAGCATACAGGGAGATGGCTAGCTGGGTTCAAGTGTGTTGTCAGTGGCATCACCTTGCACGGCCTTCATTTGGGCCACAGAGAAGGGTGCAAGCAGAAGGGTTTACAATCATACTGACTATCTCACTGGGATGGGGAAACAGATGCAGCTCCTGACCCGCAACAGAGGGACCTGAGAAGATGCCATGATGCAGCTGTGGCAGGATGGGGCAACACCAAAATCAACATTGAAAGTTTCTTATGACCTGATTTCCCACACAAAAGTGGAAACAGATTGTAAATAGCCTTTGAGTCAATCATCTGGGGGAATTAATCAAGGAAAGATTCAGACGTCTGGGTACACATCAACGTTTTCAAGTTGTGTTAGGCTTGATCCAGATTAGCCCAGAACAGCTTCAGCCAAAGTTTGGTTAGAACTGAACCACAAAGCCACCAGTCTGACTCTCTGCTGCTTTGATTTACTGCTCATTGCTTAATTAATTCTTCTGTGAGCTGATTTTCCTTTTGCTGTGCTTTCCACCTCCATTTAGTTTCAAAGCATTTTAAACATCCTTAATGTAGGAATAAGCAAATAAGGTCTTTAATGACAGAAAACCAAATGCACTGCTTATATTTATGTATATATTCTGTAGGAAACAACTTTCTCCTCTGACACATGATTGTCACCTTGAATTCTGTGAAAACACAGCCAGTTAATTTCTATTTTAAAGCATTCATGGAAGATGACTTTGCACAGTAAAAGTTTGCCCTGCACAAATACTTTGGTCATTATGAAGAGCACTCATGAGTTTCACAGAGTCTGCTCTACCATTTTAAAATTCTTGTTGGCTTCTTAGAAGTGAGGTTGGTTTTGCCCCTTCCCCTGCTTCACTTTCAGTTAAGGAGACCCACAAGAAGTGTGGTACGGAGAAGTGAAAATGAAGAGTAAGTGCTTGTAGTTGACATTTAATTTCTGCGCAGTTGGAAAGAGAAATGAGATTGTCTGTTGTTCAACCCATTATTTTTTCCCAGCCATCCAAGAGCATAACAATTTGTTGTTTCTTTATTAAATATAATAGGGAGATGTTCAGATAATTTTTCCCTATTGAATTCTTATTATTTACAATCCGTGCATGGTGACAGCCTCTGAGCTCTCTCATTTGCTCTGCTTTCTGGTGTACCATTCAATTAACAGAGAGGCAATCTGTTATGTCCAACAGCTAATACAACAGAGCTTGATAAGCAAGCAAAGCACAGAAAGATCTAATAACATTTAATGGATTATCGCAGGCCCACATTTGGAGGTGTTCTCTTGGCAGCAACCTGGGACTTACAAAACACATCAGCCAGCTTATCTCAAGGCTGTGTTAGTTATTGGGTATGTCAGTGTAGTTTCATCCATGAAGGCAAGGAAATTCCTTGCATACAGCACTACCATTTCCTCCTCCACACTGCAAAGGCAGTGTGCTCTCACTCGCTCCTCACTCCAGGACCCCTTTTATCACCTTCACTGTCAGTAAGATGGAGGAAGTTTGGGGTTGCAAAGATCTTCCTGTGAGGCATGAAACTGAGCACCTGCCTGTTTCCATCTTGCATCCTCAGCCATGCCACACCACACCACATCACAAGGTGTGGTGCTGGAGGAACCAAAGAGTTTAGCGGGAAGAACCACTTCTCCACTCTGCATCCAGAGAAGCAAACCAGATGATGGTGATACAAGAGATAAAGGCTGTGAAGGGCATCTCTCTGGCACCTTGAACCCAGGAGCTCAGCTATGACTGCTGTCAGGGTATATAGGTTTAAGGCAGTCAAGTATCCTTCAGGTACCCACCATGGAGGACATCAGGCTGGAAAACGAGGCCATGAGTTTTGTGAAAGAAATGCATGAGAAGCATTCCTGGATGCCAGAAAAGGTTTGGTTGATGGCATACAAGAAAAGAATAATAATAACAACCTTTCTCTCTGTATTTCCAAAGTTATTTCTATTCCTTCTTGTGGCAGAAAGTCTCTTTTACTTTGCTTAGGCAGGTTCAAGGTGGGAATTGGTGAGCAATTTATACTGTGGGTTTTAGGGTGCCTGCTAACAAATGACTGCATGAGGCTGGAAACTAGGAGGCTGTGGACACTGCGTGTTATGCTTTGTTTATTCCCTAATCTCTAGCAGTTAACTACATTTCCAGTGAAAATGAAGGTAAGTGTTATAGAATCATAGATTAGTGTTATAGAATCATAGAATCCTTTAGGCCGGAAAAGTTCTTTAAGATCATTAAGCCCAACCACTAATCTCACACAGTCGAGTCCAATGCTAAACCATGTTCTCGAGTGCCATGTCTACACATCTTTTAAATAGCTCTAGGGCTGGTGACTCTACCACTTCCCTGAGCACCCTGTTCCAGGGCTTTATAACACTTTTGCAGAAGAAATCTTTTTAAAGTCCAATCTAAACCCCTCCCTGGCACAACTTGATGCCATTTCCTTTATTCCTCTCATCCTATCATTTGTTACTTGGGAGAAGAGGCCAACCCCCACCTCAGTACAACCTTCTTGCACAGAGCAGTAGAGAGCAAGAAAGTCTCCTCTCAGACTCCTTTTCTCCAGATTAAAAAGCCTCAGTTCCCTCTGCTGTTCTTTGTAAGACTTGTTCTCCAGACCAACTTTGTTGCTTCTCATTGGACCCACTGTAGCATTTCAATATACTTCTTGTAGTGAGGGGCTCAAAACTGAATACAGCGTTTGTATGTAGCCTCACCAGTGCTGAGTACAGGGGGGTGATCACTTCTGTGATCAGTGCTGGCCACACTGTTTCTGGGACAGGTCAACGCTGGACTTCTTGGCCACCTGGGCACACTGCTGGCTCATATTCAGCCAGCTCTCAAACAACATTTCCATGTCCTTTTCCATCAGGAATCTTTTAAGCCAGCCTGCCTCAAGCCTGAAACATTCAATGGTGGTGTTGTGAGCCAAGTGCAGGACCCAGCACTTGGCCTTGTTAAATCCCATACAACTGGCCTTGGCCCATTGGTCCAGCCTGTCCAGGTCTCTCTGTAGAGCCTCAAGCAGATCAACACTCCCACCCAACATGCTGTGGTGTGCAAACTTGCTGAGGGTGCACTCTTAGCTCCTTGTGCAGATCATTGAGAAGGATATTAAACAGAACTGGCCCCAGCACTAAGTGCTGAGGAACACCACTTGTGACCAGCTGCCAACTGGATTTAACTCCATTCACCACCACTCTCCAGGCCTTGCCATGCAGCTGGTTCTTTACCCAGTGAAGAGTACACCCATTCAAGCCACGAGCAGCTGTTTTCTCAAGGAGCATGCCCTGGCCATGCTCAGAATAAAATAAGAAAAATCTGGGCAAATAAATTGATGCAAAACCAAATGCAAAAGGCTGGAAATCCTTGAGAATTCTTATACTGACTTCAGAGACATCTGATCAGTATCTATCGGGAAAAGCAGACAAAATATGCTTGGTTCCTTGACAAAACACTTAAAGGATTTGGATAAGCCAAATTTTGAGAGAAATAAAGAGATTACTGAGTTAGTATAGTCCTAATACACTGCTTCTATGTGAAATCTTGTTGTATTTAACATTAAGACTGGAGTACAGGTCAGCCTTCTTAAAAAATCAGGTTTTATCTCTAATCCCCAGGGAAAGAGACGGTGTAAGTCTGAGCTGCTGAATATGGTAATATCCATAAGAAAACTATTTTGGGAGGCACTTGAAAGGCAGAACTCACATCTTCAAAGGATCTACAGATTCCTCTTGACTGGAATGAAATACGTATGCAGCCTGGAAAGCAGTTTTCCCAATACTTGCTCAAGAAAATAAACAGGACTTTCTTTCTAGTAAGGCAAGTCTACCACCCAGCCTGTCAGTGCCTGAGTCCTGCTGAGAATTTCAAGGGGAAAAAGAGATGGCAAGAAAAACAGCAGAAACCAGGGTACGATGAGAGATTGCTGCCTGGGGCTGAGGAGGGCAGGAGGGCACGTACTGAAGGCAGGAGCCCGTGGGAAGCGTTGGTGCAAAGAGCGTAACTGACTGATGACTACAGGCTCTGTGTTTGTGCGTGACCTGGACAAGAGAGGATTCAGCTCATCAGGGAAACATCAGAGGAAGCCCACTGCTTACATCTGCCCCTGGCCTTCCCCTGAAGATCTGTTGAACTGACTCCACTTTTCTTGTTCAAAAGATAAAATAAGCTTCATTGTTGGATGTAAAGGCCAGTTTTTCCTGAATAAGGAATAAGAACTGCAGGACTGGGCCTCTTTTCAAAGGCTCCTGGATGAGTAGAGCTTTGCCCTAGCTGCACAGCAACTTCCACAAAGAGGTAAGCTCATGTGAGCACATGAAACATTCTCACACATATGGCCCTTAACAGACCATGGATGTCTCTCTTCATTCAGTGATGCAAAATACACTGATCATGAGCAGAAAAGAGATATTCAGACTAGGTCATTGAACAGCCCACCCAGAAAAAAACCCAGGAGTGGTGTCTATCAAAAAAAGCATTTTGGGGAGAGTTTAGCAAGAAAGTAAACACCTTCAGAAAGACTTTTTTCTTCCAAGCTGATAGCTTTACTTCATCCTATGTGCTTTCAGGAACAACTCTTACTAGCAAGAAATCACTCCTTTGTTCTTAATCATAGAATCATAGAATGGTTTAGGTTGGAAGGGACCTCAAGGATCATCTAGTTCCAACCCCTCACCATAGGCAGGGACACTTCCCACTAGAACAGGTCACTCAAGGCCTCATCCAACCTGGCCTTGAACACCTTCAGGGAGGGAGCATCCACAACCTCCCTGGGAAACCTGTTCCAGTGTCTCACCACCCTCACTGGAAAGAACTTCCTAACATCAGTTTAAATCTCCCCTCTGCCAGTTTAAGCCCATTACCCCTTGTCCTGTGATTACAAGACCTTGTCAACTGTCCCTCCCCAGCCTTCCTGTAGGCCCCCTTCAGATACTGGAAGGCTACTATAAGGTCTCCTCAAAGCCTTCTCTTCTCCAGGCTGCAGAGCCCCAACTCTCTCAGCCTGTCCTCATAGTAGAGCTGCTGCAGTCCTTTGAGCATCTTCATGGCCCTCCTCTGGACTTGCTCCAACACTTCCATGTCCTTCTTGTGTTGGGGGCTCCAGAACTGTACACAGTACTCCAAGATTAAGTAATCTTTCAGCTCACAACATTTATTTCTCTGTTTTTAATAATATCCACAAAGGGCATTAGGCAACGGTCACAGTAATTTGCACTCAGATCAAGAGAAGAGGTCAAATCACCATCCCTGGAGGTGGTCAAAAAGCATGCAGACATGGTACTTTGGGACGTGGTTTAGTGGGCATGGTGGTGTTGGGGTGAAGGTTGGACTCAGTGATCTTAGAGATCTCTTCCAACTTTAATGATTCTATGATTCCATTAAGTATGAATAAAAAGTATGCATGTCCTACCGATCCATGTTACCTATTCTCCCTCTAGTGGCCACTGCTTCTCCATAGAAAAACCTCTGTCGTGGAGACAGATGATCATACCGTGCTAGAAAAGATGCTTTTCATTCCAAGTGTCTGCTTTTCTGCTTATATGTGTCTCACTAACAGATCTAACGTTGCTGGTCAAAGGCAGCACACTGTGATGTTGCACATAACAGGGAGAATCATCTTTCAAAACCACAGCCCAAATTATTTTTTTTTTTTTGGAGAGGGGCCAGCTGCCTTTCCATTGCTGAATCCAGCAAAATAAAGCACAAATCCCATTTCTAATCTGCCACATAATAATTACATTAATAAGTCACTGCTCTGCACTGGTGTTCCAAACACCAACAGTCAGATGAGAACAGGTTTTTCACAGAATCACAGAATGCATTCAGTTGGAAGAGACCTCAAAGATCACCCAGCCCAACCCTCGACCCAGCACTGAAGGGTCCACACTAACCTGTGTCCCTAAGTGCCAGGACCACAGGCTGCTTGAACACCCCCAGAGGTGGTGACTCCACCACTGCCCTAGGCAGACCATTCCAGTGTTTGATAGCCCTCTCTGTGAAGAAATATTTCCTAACACTCAGCCTAAACCTCCCCTGGTGAAGCTTGAAACCATTTCCTCCAGTCCTGTCACTTGCCACCAAGGAGAAGAGGCTGCCCCCTCCTCACTTCAACTTTCCTTCAGGGAGTTGTAGACAGCAATGAGGGCTCCCCTCAGCCTCCTCCACACTGAGTAGATGCAGCTCCCTCAGACATTCCTCACAGGCCAGGTGCTCCAGGCCCTTCACCAGCCTTATTGCCCTTCTCTGGACACACTCCAGCACCTCAATGTTCTTCCTATAGTGAGGGACCCAGAACTGAACACAGTACTCAAGGTGTGGCCTCAGCAGGGGTATGATCACTTCTGTATTCCTGCTGGCCACAGTTTCTAATCCAAGCCAGGATGCCATTGGCTTCCTTGGCCACCTGAACACACTGCTGACTCATCCAGCCAACTATCAACCAATATCCCCAAGTCCCTCTCCAAGTTGCAGTTTTCCAACCACACATGCTCAAGTCTGTAGCTTACTACAGCGTTGTTGTGAGCCAGGTGCAGGACCTGGCACTTGGCCTGGTTGAACTTCATACAACTAACCCTGGCCCTTCAGTCTAACCTGTCCACATCCTGCTGTAAAGCTTCCCTACTCTCTAGCAGATCGATGCATCCACCCAGCTTGATGTCACCTGCAAACTTACTGAGGGTGCACTCAATCAGTCCTCTCATCCAGATCATCAATAAAGATACCAAAGAGAACAGACCCTCATACTGAACCCTGGGGGGACACCACTAGTGACCAGATGCCAGCTAGATTCACTACCACTCTTTGGGCCATCCAGCCAGTTTTTTATCCAGTGCAGAGTGCATTTGTCCAAGACTTGTACCATGAGTTTCTGAAGGTGAATGCTGTGGGAGACAGTCTCAAAAGCTTTACTAAAGTCCAGGTAGACAATGTCCATGGCCCTTCTCTCATCCACTAGGCAGCACCTTATTTTGCTAAGTATTTCAATTGACTCCACTTCCTATATTCAATAGGAAGTATTACAATGATTTAAAGAAATATCACTTTCTTATTGGTAAAAAGGGGTGAGGATGAAGACATAAAACACTAACACCATTTGGCTGCATCAAAAACCTGATAGCATTTCTGCTGGCTGTGAGAACCATCACTGCTGCTACAATGATGATGGCATACTTAGAAAATCATACACATACTTTAAGATTATAAGCATTGCCTGAGAGAATACATATTGGATAAATATGACAATACTATTATTGATAATGTCAATTTATACTGATATAGAAAAGGTCTGCAGTATCCACCAAGTAAAGCTAGAAAGCCCATGGCAGCAGATATGCTGCAGTATAGCTCCTGCTGGAATTTGCATCCTGAATAGGGAAGGTAGGTAAAAAAGAACATGTGAAGAAAGAAGGGAAAGGAGATGCACATGGCCACATGAGAAGTCAGAGCATTGCTTGACCAACCTGATCTCCTTTTATGATCAGGTTACCCACCTGGTGAATGTGGAGGAGGCTGTGGATGTAGTCTACCTGGACTTCAGCAAAGCCTTTGACACCGTCTGCTACAACAAGCTCCTGGCAAAGCTGGCAGCTCCTGGCTTGATCAGATTCACTCTGACATGGGTCAAGAATTGGCTGGAGGGCCGGGCCCAGAGAGTGGTGGTGAATGGTGCCACATGTAGCTGGCAGCTGTCACTAGTGGTGTCCCCCAGGGATCAGTGCTGGGCCTGGTCCTGTTCAATATCTTCATTGATGATCTGGACCAGGGGATTGAGTCCAGCATCAGTAAGTTTGCAGATGACACCAAGTTAGGAGCAGGTGTGGATCTGTGGGAGNCTTCTCTCAGGCAACCAGCAACAGAACAAGGGGACACAGTCTCAAGTTGTGCCAGGGGAGGTGTAGGCTGGATACTAGGAGGAAGTTCTTCACAGAGAGAGTGATTGGCATTGGAATGGGCTGCCCAGGGAGGTGGTGGAGTAGCCATCCCTGGAGGTGTTCAAGAAAAGACTGGATGGGGCACTTAGTACCATAGTCTAGTTGATTGTATAGGGCTGAGTGATAGGTTGGACTGGATGATCTTGGAGGTCTCTTCCAACCTGGCTGATTCTGTGATTCTATGATTTAAGAAGAGAAGTTTCATGAGCAGCAGATTTATGAACCGTGTGCTCACAGTCCAACACCTGGGTCACAGAGACACAATGTAAAAGGCACAACCAGAGCTCAGTTGTATGTCATGTTGGAAAACCAGGGAACAGCTCCCTGCATCCTCTCACCTTCCACTGCTTTGGAAAAGAAGCAAAAGACAAACAGTATCATGTTGTGAAGGTGTTTTATCTCAGACACCTGTCCAGTTCAGCATGCCACAGAGAAATGGGCCCTGCCTCTAAACAAAACCCAACTGCTCAGGTATGAAATTGAATCTAGTAAATCAATAAACCCCTGAAATTTAAGTCAGGGCAATTTTTAGGTGTATTTGACATTCAAAGGCTAAAATGAAATGCCTCATACCAGTGTTTAGTCAGAAGACACATTGCTAATCCCAAATGGAAAAGCAGCAGTAATCTGTATGCTTCTGATAGCAGAGGAAGCCCTGAACAGTGAAGGTTCTTGCAGGTTAAATATGGATCAGAGTTTTCAGCCATTATGTTTGCATTGTAGTCCTAAATCACCTGGCAACTACCAGAGCCCCAGAAGATATCTCTTTGAGAGTAGCTTGCTTGTTCACTCCATCACAGACACCTTCCAGGTGTCCATCCACCACCAAGCCAGTACAAAATCTGTGTTCATCTCACTGAGGAAAGGCACTTTCCTAAAGAGACAACAGTAGGTTCTTGAATTAGAGCGATGCAGCCATATCCTTTACACCCATTTCACAGGGATGTAGGTCTTCCAGGGAATCATTTCAAACCGTGGTTTGAAATTAGAGTAGATTTAGATTATGAAAAAGTTCTTTACAATGAGAGTGGTTGAGCACTGGAACAGGTTGCCCAGGGAGGTGGTTGAGGCCCCATCCCTGGAGATATTCAAGATGAGGCTCAAGAGGGCTCTGGGCAACCTGATCTAGCGGAGGATGTCCTTGTTCACTGCAGGGGGGGTTGGACTGGATGACTTTTCGAGGTCACTTCCAACCTGGGTGATTCTATGATTCCACTACTCACTTTCTCCCTGAGTTTGTTTAAAAGAAGTCTCTACAACAAAGGCAACACAGTGTTTGGGGCTCTCTTTGTTAGGCTTTGTCCTCTTTCAGAAGCTCCCTTCTGATGAACAAGCTCTGCCTCTTTAGTCTCCCCATTTTCACATCCTATCAGCTGGAAAGGCCAAAACAAGAGGTGCCTCTACCAAGGCTCTTTCCTTCAGAAGCCAGGTAATACCTTTCAAAAGACTGGTTTTGCTTCTCTCAAGAGAGATTTAGCAGAAGTTAGTGCACTTTTTATTTTGGAGATGGTTGCTACCAGCACAGGAAAAGCTTCCCAAGATTGCTAAGAGGAAATTTCACATCACAGTGTCTGATTTCCAAAGCGATGGTACAAAACAGCCTCTTTGAATGAGACCCAGAGCAGCACTCTCATGGGAATTCCCTCGTGGGAATTTTCAGTATTATTATGAATTTAAACATTGCTCAAGAAGTGCTATTTGAAGAATTAAGAACAAGATGTTTGCAAGATGATCGTAATTGAGGACAGAGAGATGGCAGTCTGGCTATTGGAAGTCAAGTGAGCCAGGGTGATGGGCATCACCCTGGTACTGGTGGGGTTGCACCTCAAATGCTGGATTCAGTTTTGGGACCCTTACCCCAGGAGGGACATCGAGGTGCTGGAATGTATCCAGAGAAGGGCAACAAAGCTAGTGAAGAGTCTAAAGGTGTGTCTGAGGGAACTGGGGTTGTTTATTCTGGAGAAGAGGAGGCTGAGGGGAGATCTCATTGCTCTCTACAAGTACCAGAAAGGAAGTTGTAATGAGGTGAGGGTTGCTCTCTTCTCCCTAGTATCAGTTGATAGGAAATGGCCTGAAACTGTGCCAGAGGAGGCTTAGGTTGGATATTTGGAAGAATTTCTTTACTGAAAGAGTGGTCAGGCATTGGAACAGGCTGTCCAGGGAGGTGGTTAAGTCACTGTCCCTGGAGCTGTTCAAGAAACATGTGGGCATGGCACTTTGGGACATGGTTTAATAGCCATGGTGGTATTAGGTTGATGGTTGGACTCAATCTTAAGAGGTCTTTTCCAGCAGAAGCAATTCTATGATTCTATGAGTAATGGCAAAATGTGCCATTGCTGCTGACACCTACATCCTTATCCCCACTGTTGCTTCAGCAGAGATAAGCTTTCCAGTGAGCATCTAGAAAACACATATGGAGTTGCTTTAGAAGCTCTCAAATTTAGGTAAAACTCTGACCACTTCATGGTATTAATTCTGCTCACAGGCCAGCCTATCTAGAAAAGCCCCATCTTAATTTACCAGGTTCTCTCTTTGTCTTTTGCAGTAAAAGTATGACCAGTCCTCTGCTTATTAACAACAACACATAGAATCATAGAATCATAGAATCATAGAATCATAGAATGGTCTGGGCTGGAAGTGACCTCCAAAGGTCATCCAGTCCAACCCCCTCTGCGGTCAGCAGGGGCATCCTCAACTAGATCAGGTTCCTAGAGACCTGTCAAGTCTTACTTTGAATACCTCCAGGGATGAGACCTCAACCACATCCCCAGGCAACCTGTTCCAGTGTTCCACTACTCGCATGGTAAAGAACTTGCTCCTAGCGTCCAACCTAAACCAGCTCTTCTCTAGTTTGAAGCCATTGCCCCTTGTCCTGTCATTATAGGTCCTTGCAAACAGTTTCTCTCCATCCTTAGCCTTGCAGAGAGGCAACTCTGCTTACCTGAAAAGCAAACAGCACAAATACTGCAGGCACAAGTATAACAGCCCAGGAAGCTGTACTCTGTAGGAGGTTCTTTAGAGCCCTAACATGATGCTGACATTGGCTTCAGCTTTTCTAACTTCCCACATTTCTACAACACTGTTAGTCAAATGTCCTTCTGAAACTTCCAGCAGCCTGTGCAGGCATTCATGTTTGCAAATTATAGAGATCTCATGTCCACTAAGCATGGGATGAATGTCCATGCCCTGTATTCCTGTCATCAAGCTGGCACCCCTATTCTTTCATTACTGTTTCCTGGCAACAAAGCACTGAGGCCCTTTCATGAATACCAACTATCCCTACTCATCCCACCAGCAGTCCTTTCCAGAGAGCCCTGCCAAAATAAATGAGTGGATCAGTGATATCTGCTCCTGCAATATCAGACTCAAACAGAAAATCTTTTTTTTTTTTTTTTTTCCCTTACATGGGGAAAGTATTATTAAGGTGATTTGTTATCTGGAAAATCACTTCCATTTTTCTTTTCAGGCATTTCAGAGTCATGCTGTATTATTTCACCCCAAAATGTAACAATCCTATTTCTGTCCATATTGTGTAGAACAAGCCTGATTCATCTGTTTGATTTTATCAGCTGGGCAGTTTGATTGTTGGATTCTTGTTTTCTTTTTCCAGTTTACATTATCAATGTGTGGTTATGTGTCAAATCTAACACAGTGCACACACCTTTTTTTTTTTCTTGAATAAAAGTAATCAGCATTTCCATTTTTAAGGAAAGAGATTTTTTTCATTAATATAAAGACTAGACAAACAACCATGTCATAAGGACTTTTTTTAGAAGGACATGTAGTGATAGGATGAGGAGTGATGCCTTTAAACTGAAAGAAGGTAGGTGTAGAATAGATGCAAGGAAGAAGTTCTTCACTGTGAAGGTGGTGAAGCACTGGAACAAGTTGCCCAGAGAGGTTGTGGAGATATTCAAGGCCAGGCTAGAAGGGGCTTTGAGTAACCTGATCTAGTTGAAGATGTCCCTGGCCATGGCAGTGGAGTTGTAACTAGATGATCTTTGAGGTCCCTTCCAACCCAAATCATTCTACGATGTCATGCTTTATCCTAGTTGAGTGATATGACTCTGTGACTTCTGAGCCTTCTTGGCACTAAGCTAAGGCAGACATAACTAACGCAGAAGAGCAGGAAACGCAGCTGCTTTTTCTGTCTTACACTGCTGTGAATGCACAGGAGAGCAGATTGCTCCTTCCAAGAGCAAGTCCTTCTTGATGCTGGAATAGGCAATGGGTGAGGAAGGCAATACAGAAACAGTGTTGTCAAATAGGAAAGCATTTGCCTTTATTTTTTTCTCAGACAGGGAAGGGAAGGGGAAGGGGGAGGGGAAGGGGAAGATCATCCCACAGCACTGTAATCCTGCCCTGAGGGGTGCACACAGTACTCCTGCCTCTGCTGTGCTGGGGACTTTTCTATCCACTAGAAGCCTTTCTCAACTGCACTAATAATCTGAAAGAGTACCAGCTAGCAAGCTTCTTTTTCAGTCTGGAGGAAACCTGGACTGGCTTCTCCTGAATTAAGATTAGAAGGTTTTAAGTATATGGAAAAGGAAATAGAAGTCATGGGGCTTCTCTTTTCCATTTCCATTGCGTTGGTTACTTTAGATTATGCAGTTCTCTGATGATGTTCATTTGACTCCCATTCCTCACAAACTCCTTCTCCAGCCCTGGTGAGGCTTTAGTTAATGCACCCTTACTGTGCCCACCTTCCCCAGGGTCTTGCTGATGCTGAAATCCTGTCAGCTTCACAGCACACGGATCCAGAGAAGATGTATTGCACAGTCTTGCCATCCAGAAAAAACACTGCATTGACAAAGAATCAATACTCAGGTTTGTATTGATTCTGCCAATATTGTTAATACTTTCATGTCCTAAGGCAAGATTTGTTGGACTTGAAAAATATCTGAGCATAGCCCGGAACAGTTAATTTTCTGTGTATTTCCCTCTAGCAGCTGGCTCTGGTTTGAAGTCAGGGCAAAGAAAGCTTTTGGATCATTAACGCTGCACTATGACCATCTGCACAGCAAGGTTTTTTTTCCCCTCAACTGTTGTTTGCTTGGATAAAACTATGCAGGTAGTGAGAATGTGAGTAATGTGTTTCAACCACACTTAGCAGATCTAAAGGGTTAGCTGTCCTTTTCTGTGATATACAGCCCTGGCTATGTTGGTCTAAAATGAGTTTAAGATGGATTCCCTGAAGAAATGTTTCATGGCATATAATCTGGCTGCTGAGCAGTATTTCTTGGGGTGACAGCATCCCCAGCTGCCTCACTCAAAGGCTGTGGCTGTTGAACAAAGTTAATGTGGGGACATTCTCTGGGTAAAAGCAGACGTTCCACCAAACAAAAAACCCAACCCAAACCAAAATCAAACAAAACCAAACCAAAACCAAACACATTTTCAAAGGACTCACTGAAGAAGGGAAATATGAGCTGTGACACAACCCCTGGCTGTAGTTATCTTACAGACCTGTGGTCTCAGTATACAGGGGCAGGAGTGACACCATTATGACCTTAATGGACTGGGGAAAGTCACACATGGTACAGACACATAAGCATCGAGCACCAAGGAACAATATTCTTCCTCTCCTCATTCATAGACCCACTTAGTAGAGGACAGTCTACTCCCTCCCCTGGGTACGGATTCCTGTCTTCTAGTTTGCAATTAAGTATTGTCTTCAGCCTGGAGAAGAGGAGGCTATGGGGAGACCTTATTGCTCTCTACAAGAGAGCCAGGTGGGGTTGGTCTCTTCTGCCAGGCAACCAGTGACAGAACAAGAGGACACAGCCTCAAGCTGCACCAGGGCAGGCTTAGGCTAGATGTAGGAAGAAGTTCTTCACAGAAAGAGTGATTGGCATTGGAATGAGCTGTCCTCAGAGGTGGTGGAGGTCCTTGGAGATGTTTAAAAGGAGACTGGGTGAGGCACTGAGTGCATGGTCTAGTTAATTAGGAGGTGTTAGGTAATAGGTTGGACTCAATAATCTCGAAGCTCTTTTCCAACCTAATTAATTCTGTGATTCTGTGAGAGTTAAAAATTTGCTGAAGTGCAAAGGGGCAAAGACAGTCCCAAGCCTTTTTAGCTGCTGAGCTATAGACAGCAGGCATGGATGCAGCATGATGAACTCCAAATGCACCCAGTTAGCTGACTCTCTCTCAGTCACATTTTGGATGCCAGTTCTCACTTACAGGCACCATTTTCAGAAGATTTTAGAAGCCAGTTTGCCAGAGCTGAGAAACTAAAGGTTGTTTCTTGCAGGGATGCCTGCAGAGTGGCAGCTGGTGCTTGGATGGAGACTGAGGCAGAGAAGAACAAGATCTGTAAATTTGTGCTTCTATTTAATATCTTAACTTTCTGTAGGATAGGCTACAGAAATTTCTGCTCTTTCACAAAAAAAAGCATTTTCAAGTACCAAATTTCTATTTATTGTTACTTGCAACTGGTTAATGATGCTTCATTCCTAACACAGACTTAGTAAGGACTAAATATTCCTAGTGACTGATGAACTAGTTAAAACCTAGACACACACCTGGACCTGAGTAAGGCATTTGACTCTGTCCCACATGACACCAAGCTGGAAAAACATGGACTTGATGGGTAGAGCACTGCTGGATAAGGAATTGGCTGGATGGTCGCATGCAGAGAGTGGTGATCAAGGGCACAATGTCCACCTGGAGACCAGTGCCAAGTGGCATCCCTCAGGGGTCAGTGCTGGGACCAGTGCTGTTTGACATCTTTGTCAGTGACATGGACAGAGGAATTGAGTGCACCCTCAGCAAGTTTGCAGATGACACCAAGCTGTGTGGCACAGTCGACTTGCTACAGGGCAGGGATCCATCCAGAGGGACCTGGACAGGCTGCAGAGGTGGGCCCAGGCCAACCTCATGAAATTCAACAAGGCCAAGTGTAAGGTCCTGCACCTGGGTAGGCACAATCCCAAGCACAACTCCAGGCTGGGTGGTGAATGGCTGGAGAGCAGCNCCCAGGGAGGTGTTCAAGGCCAGGTTGGATGAGGCCTTGAGCAACCTGTTCTAGTGGGAGGTGTCCCTGCCCATGGCAGGGGGTTGGAACTAGATGATCCTTGAGGTCTCTTCCAACCTTACCATTCTATGATTCTATGAAAAAGAATCCAAACTCCCAGAATATTTTGCCATCAACAAACACCTTCTTCAGGTTATTTAGCTGAGATTTTGCATCATGTGGAAAAGGCGGTGTTCTGTTACAGACACTTTATCCCAGGACCCTGCTGGAGCAGGTCCAGAGGAGGGCCACAAAGATGATCAGAAGGCTGATGCACCTCTGCTATGAAGACAGGCTGAAAGAATTGGAGCTGTTCAGCCTGGAGAGGAGAAGGCTCCAGGGAGACCTTATAGCTACATTTGAATATGTGATTGATATATGGTTTGGGAGTTCCCTGCTCCTCCCCCCCACTTTGTAAAATGACCCAGACTAGAACTCAGCCGGCTGGAAGTTAAGGACTGAAGCTCTATTTACAGCTTAGCACAATATACAAGCAGATATATACACTATATAAAAGAATATTTACAGAAATATACAAGTTAAAGGTAATACAGAAACACAACACCCCTCCCAGAAATCAGAGACCCCAGGAGGGGCTCCCAACCACCCTTCCACCTTCTCCCCACCCTATACCTTACCCCAAGGTTTGCCTTACACGCGAGGTGAATTTTTGAGGATCGGCCATGGAGGGGTTAGAAGAAAAGTGCATAGTGAAGTTACTCAGCAGAGAGAAGCCAGAAGCTAGACCGCCCGAGAGGCTGTGCCCCAGAGACACTGACTTATCTTTGTGTCTAGTTCCTTTCTTAAACATCTCAGCAAGCCTATGAGTGAAGTAGACATCACCATTGTTTCCTTTTCACAGCCTATAACATAATTTTCTCTATTAAAATATTCCAATTAGCTCAAACCAGCACACAATATGTGAAGGATACTTACAGGAAGGCTGGGGATGGACTGTTCAGAATGGCCTAGAGTGCTAGGATGAGTGGCAATGGTTTTAAACTGGAGCAGGGCAGATTTAGATTGGACATCAGGAGGAAGTTCTTCACAATGAAAGTGGTGAAATACTGGAACAGGTTGCCTGCTCAGTGGTGTGATTGAGGCTCCATCCCTGGCGACATACAAGATCACATTTTATGTGGCCCTGGGCAGCCTCATCTAGTTGGAGTTGTCCCTGCTCACTGCAGGGAGTTTGGACAAGGAGATTTTTGAGGGTCCCTTCCAACCTCATGCAATCTGTAAATCTGTCTGGGAGAGGGGAGTCTAGAAAGGGCAACACTACCCACTAGGTGCATCTTCATTGACAGATTCATATAGGCTAGCTCTGTCCTTTTAGTCCTGCACCTTGCTCTCCGACTGAGGAGAGGTAGGGAGCTTACTTTTCTTGTCTGCTTTACAGCTGCACTTTAGGCTGCATTCTCAGGTGGTTTCGATACCTACATGAATCAAGCAGGGGAGGGAAGAGCAGCAAAATGCTGCCATCCAGGCACCTGAGATTACCAGCAGCTTCAGAGAAGTCATCCTTCTGAGATTTAACACTTCCATGGTGTTGCTACACAAGCTAGTTAAATTACTGCTAGGGCAGAAATGTCTCCCTGTGCTGGAAATCACACCTGTGGCAGTGACACAGGCTTGCCTTCAGAGAGTAACCATGAGATCATATTTTCACATCTGACAAACGACTAATGTAAAAGTAAGGAAGTTGTATGGGTTGAATGGGATTCCCCAGGATAAACTGTCATGTCATACAGAACTCAACAGGCAGAGGGAGGAGTACTGGGAGACTTCATAGTTCCTCTGTCTTGCAAGAAAAGAACAAAGATTTGAGGGTTTTTTTGTTTGGTTTGGTTGGTTGTTTTTTTTTTTTTAAATAAAACTTCTCAGTGCTTGAAAATATTTGGATGCTTTATCCATTTTGTGAGGAGCAAGTCTTTTATAAAAAA
Organism: Ramphastos sulfuratus; assembly: GCA_013399055.1. Lineage (NCBI taxonomy): Eukaryota > Metazoa > Chordata > Aves > Piciformes > Ramphastidae > Ramphastos > Ramphastos sulfuratus. The sequence goes on along the minus strand of WBNM01032429.1, from coordinate 3,786 downwards.
TTAGTATCATTTATATAAACACTCCCAAATAAAATGGTTTTTTTGGTCATTATTAGTCTTCTCTTGAAAAACAAATTATGACCAGCTATGAAATAATTGTTTTGCTGGCTGAAAACTAGAAATTTCTATTTGATTTAAAATATTGAGTGCTTAATATCATACAGCCTTCCTCTGCAATCAGAAGGGAGGTGGAAAAGATTCTCTTAATCCACTTGTGCCCTTAATTTTAAGACAGTAGATTTATGCATTCAGACATCCAAGCATCTGTTCCCATTTCACTCTTTGGAGGTGGGAAATTTACTCATTTGGAGGCAAAATCTCATCTCACAGAGATGAGATTTATTTTTGCTTTACTGAAGGCAAGATGGTGTAAATCACAGTCAGAAAGGAGTCTTTTAGAAAGCCAACACGTGCAGAGCTGCTCTGCATGGAATCCTGATGGAGAGGAGATTGAAGCCACGCTTGATGTTGCTCTTGACCTACACTATTTGTTGATATTGGGTTTTCTTTTAAGGGGTTGGCACAGGAGAACCCTTACACTTGGAAGGGGCTACACTACGTGGAGGCTTAAATGAGAAATAAGCACTGAAGGGCTCCCTGACTCCGGGCAAACATAAGGCAGCACAGCACATGCAGTCTTTTCCACAGCCAGCCAAGCTTTAGGAACGCTAAAAGAATTTATAGCCAGCTTGAGTCTACCAGATACAGTAAATTTACAGCCAACTCAAGTACCAGAGATGGTATGATTTACCATCAGCTCCCCAGTGTCTGCTGTGACTGAAAAGTAAATGATTTAAATCAATAAATGCTTGAAGGAATGAGACAATCAAAATAACTCATGAGCTTTATTAGTATCCATAAGGGAAACTGGCAGAGCTTCAACACAAGCCAAGGCAGAACTTGTTAAAGGGGCTTACTGCTGCTGCTTGCCCAAACTGCAGTAATTATTAACCACCAGACTAGTTATAAACAAGCTTATTTATGGCTTCATACCTTTCTATTTCCCAGCTGCTTTGAGCTGGGACTTAGCATTCCCAGCTGCTTTGAGCTCAAAGATATAGGTAGCATTCCCAGCATCCTATTTCCACTTCAGCAGTCCCTCAGATGTCTGTGGTTTGCATCACAACCCTTTATCCGTCCAAAGTGTCTGATTGCTTATGCTCAAGACCAGCACTGACATAGGACAGTTGTGATTTTGGCTCAGGCTGCTGTGATACGGGTTTTGAGAAGCTCAGTCAGGGATTTTTCTATTTGCCTGGAGCTGTGCTTAGGCCCAGTCTCTGACTTCTGGTCCTTACCTGACTGTGCCCAGTCTGTCTGCCTTGACACGCTGGGCTCCTGACTTGCCCTTCTTTGTGGACCCACCTGTTCTTGCTGCTCCTTGACAGCTCAGTGCTTTCTCCAGCCACTTTACCAAATGCTGTCGGCTTCATGGATCACTCAAACTTGTTCCTATAGCAGGTCACACTGCAGACAGTTCCTACTTCTGCTCTGGACAGGGCTTCACTCCCAGAGAAAGCCCATCCCTCTTGCACTCCTGTGAAGGTACTGCACAAAGCACTGTTCCTCTTTTTTTTCCCAGCTTCATAGCGAGGGCACGTCTAGTGTGTGAGAATCACAGAACCACAGAATCACTCAGGTTGGAAAAGACTCTTGGGATCATCAGGTTCCAACCATTAATGCTATTCTATAAAGTTTACTCCTAAACTATATCTCCAAGCACCACATCTAAACAACCTTTGAACACATCCAGGGTTGGTAACTCGACCACCTCCCTGGGCAACATATTCCAAAGCCTGACCACTTTTTAAGTAAAATTCTTCCTAATATACAACCCTGGCACAATTTCAGGCTATTTCACCTGATACTAGGGAGAAGGGATTGATCCCCACTTCACTGCAGCCACTTTTCAGGGAGTTGTAGAAAGCAATGAGGTCTCCCCTCAGCCTCCTCTTCTCCAGATTAAACAACCCCAGTTCCCTTAGCCACTCATCATAAGACTTGCTGTCTAGACCCCACACCAGTTTTGTTGCCCTTCTATGAACATAATCTAGCACCTCAACGTCCTTGGATTGAGGGTCTCAAAACTGAACACATTATTTGAGGTATGGTCTCACCAGTGCCAAGCACAATCATTCCTCAAGTGAGGATTCTCGAGTTCTGCTGGCTACATGGTGTCTGATACAGGTCAGGATGCTGTTGGCCTTCTTGGCCACCTGGGCACGCTGCAGGCTCATATTCAGCCAGCTCTCAAACAACATTTTCTTGTCCTTTTCTACCAGGAATCTCTTGAGCCGCTCTGCCCCAAGCCTGGAGCATTCAGTGGGGTTGTTGTGACCCAAATGTTAAATCCCATACAACCGGCCTTGGCCCACTGATCCAGCCTGTCCAGGTCCCTCAGTAGAGCCTTCCTATCCTCAAGCAGATCAACACTCCCACCCAATTTAATATCATCTGCAAACTTACTGGAGGTGCACTCAATTTCCAAATCCAGGTCATTGATAATGACATAAACAGAACTGGTCTCAATACTGAGCCCTGGAGAACACTGCCAACTGGATTTAACTCCATTCACCATCACTCTTTAGGCCCAGCTAGCAAGCTTGTGTTTCTTTCTAGCATCTGATTTTGAATACACACACACACATACACACACACACACACAAGTGTGAGATGAAAATATTTCTGTATGGATGAATTAGAGTCACTTTAACAATCCCCCAGTTTTCATACAGCAAAGTAACAACTGCTAGAAGTGTAAAAGCATGATGAAATGTATGTGGACCCAAACAAAGCTGTGAGTATCGCACAACGCTGTGAAGCTTCCACTATACACTATACAAATAGCAGCACTAATAATGAAAAGCTAGGTTTGTTTGAACTTGAGCAAAGGGCAGGAAGGGGGAAGAGCAGTGGCTACACAGGTATTTCCAAGAACCTTCTGTGCTCTCTGCTGTTTCTCCGACACTGTTTGACAATTTCTGACAAAGCAGCTACTTGTTCAAGCTAGAAGCACGTTTCCAGCCCGTTATGTTGGTGATGAATTATAACTATTCACCAAGTTGCTCCAGGCATTCTTGCTAAGAAACTTGAAATATTTTTACAGCACTGGGAGCTTTCAGGGCCTTTCAAACAAATGACCATTTGAATGAATAGGAGATCATTGTACCTCCCTGTCTGGGGATTAAGAGAACAAAAGTAATCCAAATCTGGGGAGCAGGGGTGGCAGGGAAGCCAAGCCTGAGGAATGAATGTCACTTCTATTGAACTGGCAGGCAGGCTAAGAAATCCTACCTGAGGAGCAGGACACAGCTTTTCTGCTTTAGTGCATTCAAATTCTGCAAGAATTAATCATCTGTGCTTAAAGTGACTCTGAGCAAGCACAAGTGTGGGAATGCTGTGCTGGAAGAATTAGAGAAGCTGTGAGTTCTTCCTTACTTTGTGTCTGGTTAAGTTTTTTTCTGTGTCTTTAGACTGCCTTCTCTGTGAACAGGATTTCAGAATCATAGAATGATAGGAGTTGGAAGATAACCTCTGGAGATCATCAAGTCCAACCTCCCTGCAAGCAGGGACGGTGGAAAAATGGGAGCCGTGCAAAAGTAGGAGCCGTCCAAAGCGGGAACACTGCAAAACGGAAACTGTGTGAAGGCGGCAACTGTGTGAAGGCAGGAACACTGCGCCTTTTCCCTCACTCTGTTGTGCCTGTCATAACCAAACTGTCCACTTGCCGTTTATACTGGGCACGAAGAACCCTGCCAACCAGCAGCCCGATTCCAGCGCGGGCTT
>WBNM01032422.1:0-83635 GCA_013399055.1 Ramphastos sulfuratus | reverse complement strand
CTTCACTCCAGCCAAGCCAAGGATTCTTCTCTCCCTCCCTCTTTCTTTTTCCACCCCTCCCGCCTTCAGTGCAAACCCAAGACGCAGGATCCTGCCGAGGGAAAGTGCTCCTTGAAACCATCACCGCAGACCTCGCTGCGAAAAGTGCGAGAGGAGGAGAGAGAAAAAGCCTCGGCAGCCAACCTCCTGTGGCTGAGGGCTTTGCAAGCAGGGAGATGGCTTCAGGTTCTCAGAGATTCTCTCTCACCTTTCTCCAGGGCATGGGATCTGTCTTCTTCATCCTTCAGATCATCTCTGTTCAGGCTGATGGTGAGTCCCCCATTCAGTTTGGGCTGGGTTGCTACAGCTGTAATGAGAGCTGTATGTTGAAATGTGTTATTGCAAAAAAAAAAAAAAACCAAAAAACCAAAACCCAACAAAAAAAAACCCCAAACCAAAACAANTGTAAATGGACAGAGATGCTTTTCGGGTACGAGATGCCCAAACCAGTTTTGTGTGCTACACGGTGCATGAGTGCGTTGTGTGTGTGTACATTCTTATCTGTATGCATGTATTTTATGGCCCAGTGCCCTTATGTGCCTTACTCCCTTCATGGGACTTTGCCTATAGTGAAGCAGTGCATTATAAAGTTTGACCATTGGCACATTCACTACTCCCAAGGAAAGCACAATCCGGGAGTCCTGTAGAGCTGCACGTACAATTCATCTTTTGTGATGCATCATAAGACATTGTACATCATACACTGAATAGTTTGAGCAGTGTGTTGCTGTGCTGCTGTGAATGCCAAAGGTTCTGAGCTAAAGGTTATATCTATTTCTAACCATCTTAACTTCCAGAATTCATTTTGGGTTTTTTTGTTCCAAGAAGCTCAAAATCTAATGACAGATATTTTTTTTTTTTTTCCTGATTGAGGTTGCTTCCAATGCAAAACAATGTGTACATGGTTTCAGTACAAACTCCACTCTGTTTAGCTTCATGTGAATCTTCCAAAATACACTAGGAGCAGGGAATTTTGCTGATAGAAATATTAGATTGGAAGGACAATTGTTTGGCAGTCAGATAGTTACCCTCCAGGAGTTACTAACTTGTAAGTGTCCTTAACTTTCCACACTTACAGGCTTACTTTATGGTTGAGATGAGGTGACAAGAAGGAGCCAGGTCATTCTAGGAACTGTTCCTGTGTTCAAAAGGGAAGAGATTCTGTGGTCTGTCATAATTCTTTATGATCAGTAAGATGTTCTACTCAAGAATACAAGCTGAGATTTTTCCAAGATGAGAGCCAGAGTGGCAACCTGCCTCTACATACATCAACACAAGGAACTGATCCAATTATAGCAAAACTAATCCAACAGACCTTTGGAATTTAAGATGGGAATCTGGAAGATACTGTCCTTTCCTCCAACTCCTTTTGCCAAATTCATGGGGACAGCAAAGGGACAGCAAAGTCATCAGCCCTATGACTAGTGTCAAGGAAACCTGGAGCTATTGCTGTGGTCACACCAAGTTTCTGTAAATGTCTGTGTCTCTTGCTGTACTTACTTGCTCAGTTTCATGGAATCTGGAGGCTATCTAAAAGCGTGCAGATTCAAGACCTTTCATCTTTTTGTGTCCTCTCATTTTTATGATAGGGGTAGAACTGTTGGCACATTGGAGGGTTAAAACTGGATTTTATGCCGTTAGCTATTTCACTAGCAGAAGAAAAGCAAACAAATTCAAAGAATGCAATGATTTTCTTTGCTGTCATGTTGTTAGTTCCTGCTGTAGAAAACATGTATCTTCCATTGCAATGAAATGAAAGGTGGTTACATACTTACCTTACCCTAACTGTCCCACATTAAGGATGGAGTGAGCAAAAGACTGCCCATCCTTCTAATTTTGGAGGGGTTCCTTGAAATTAAGCTGTCAATGCAACATAAAAGAACCCCAAAACTGCTACCATCCCTCTTCTCTGAACAAACACAAAATCCAAAGCTACCTGTCTGAAAGCTTTCAGTGTGGATTTTCACATGCCACAGGTGGGTATAAAGCAGGGGAAGAAGGCCATGGTTCTTCAAAAGTCAACAGGATCAGAGCATTATCTGCATGAATTTGTCATACAGAGGTACTTTTAAGGCTTTTAGTATTATGGTGTTACTTGCTGCCATGAGTATCATATACAGAAGTTCCTGAGCCTGGATTATTTCAGTCAGACCAAAACCAACACTGGGATGGTTCACCACTATTAGAAGACTCCTGCAAGCTGCCTGCCAGGAGCTTGCTATATAGGACACTGAGGCCTCTGGTCCTGAGAAGGGTCAGGTCCTTACTCCTCTTCCTGGAGGCCAGAGTTTCTAGCAGACTGAGCAGTTTTTGCCCAGCTTCAGGTTTCTAAGGGAAAAAAAATTAAGAAGCTGAAATTAAAGCAAAATAGGATGAGGATATGAAAACAACATTTCTGAGCCCTGCTCAGTTCCAACAGCAACACAAAACTATTCCATTTATATATTTAGCAAAATAAATCCTGGCATCACTACTAATATGTTTCCTCTTGTTGTAAGAGTTTCTTTTGTGTTGTGACAAATATAGGACAAATGAGAATAAGGGACAGATGTCACAAGTGATGGTGGGAGCTGGAAACTCCCTTCATGAGTTGCTTTCAGAGTGTTCAAAACTGACCAGCACCATTCATCTGGACCAGGAGCACTGATGGGGACCGGCTCCAAGACTCCCTCTTCCACCTTCAGTTCCTCATGCCCATCCTGAACCTGGGACCTGAAATAGCAGGATTAATCCATCTCAGTCCCAATGTTTAGGAAGGCTTGGCCACCAGGATCGTGTGGCATTTGTCACCTTTCCTCAGCTCTTACCTGAAAACTGTCACTCTCGCAGCCACAGCCTCTGACCTGCGAGCCTCAGTGGCGTGCCCTTGCCTGATTTCATGTGGCAGAGGGCAAACCCTCCCCACGTCTGAACCCAGACCTGCAGAGATGCACAGCTAAACCCCTCGACTCACCGCATCCCAGCGCCAGCTATCTAGCTGCCCTTCTCCTCTCAGCCACGGATTTCTTCTCCTCGTCGCTTGTTCTTTCCCCCTCTTTTCTCTCCCTCCCGGCTTTTACATTTCTTCCACCGTCATCCGCTGGGTGTTTACTGACAGGGTACTGGGACTTTTCACACCGGCTCTCTGTGTACACTGCCCTGAAGACTGGGCTGNAAATTTTTTTTTTTTTTTTAAATAAGAAGCTTAAATACACCCCCCTGTTTGGGTTAGGAAACATCTGATTCAGAAGTTTTTGAGACTCTACAAATACCCTGGGGTTAAGGAGAGAAAGGAAATAATATCTCAGAAGGCTGAGATTATTTTATTACAACCAAACTACGGGATAGTGAACTTTTCCAGAGGAACTAAGAATAATAAACACAAATAAGAAGACTCAGCTATCTTTCAGGAGAGCTCCCCTTATAATTAAAAGTACCTTCTCTCCCAAGAACTTCCCCATCTGCCCACTTGAAATGCCTCTCAGCATCGATTTATACAGGCAGGTACTTGAGGAATGGAAGAGAAGAAGCCAGAGGCTTTTATGACCTGTTCTGTTCAGTACCTCACATGCTGGAGATGACTCTCACCTTTCTGCATGTGAGCTTCATCTGCGCTCCGCTACTAACGGATGGCATCGTGACACCAATTTGGCTGCAGCAGCAGCTACCAGCTACTCTGCAATAGGATTTTTTACTCTCTGATTATGATCCTGAATACCTGCATCCCTTGAAAGTTTCCAGTAGCCTGTAGCCCTTTTACTGGTGAAGCCTGTAGTAATGATGACCAACTTGCCTTAGCAAAAATGTGAGTTGTTTTTGGAGTTATTTTGGAAACGACTGTGTCTTTTCCTGGGAAAGAAACACTGCATGGCCACTTTTTTTTTTTTTCTTTTTTTTTTTTTTTTTCTTTTTCTTTTTTTTTTTTTTTTCCTTTTTTTTTTTTTTTTTCCTTTTTTTTTTTTTTTCCTTTTTTTTTTTTTTTCCTTTTCTTTTTTTTTTCCTTTTCTTTTTTTTTTTTATTTTCATTTTCACAGCCCGTTCTCAAGATGTTTTATTTTTTTTTTTTTTTTAGTATTTCAGTACTCTATTCCCTTACAGCATTATTGCAGAGAACACACCTTAAACATTACAGGGCAACAAAACCATCTTCTTTTTGCTCTCAGAGGATCTTTTTTTTTTCTTTTTGAACTAATTTTTTTTCTTTTTTTCAGCTGATGACAAAATGTGGCAAAGGAAAGGGAGAAAATTCATCTTGCCTGTGTGTTTCCATCACCATTTTTTTTTTGTGCAATACCATTTATACAACAGAGCTGTGTCTTGTAGATTTGAAGAAAGCTACTTTTTGTTAAGAATGAAGGAAAAGAAATATGTCAGGCAACTGCACTGTGCTGTAGTAGGCAAAACTGTGATTCTGATTTCAGGAAATCCTCCTTCCCTTGCAAAACTCCTCTGAAACAACAGAGAGGGGAGGAAAACCCATGAAAAGGGGTTCTCCACAGAACCTTAGAAAAGGGGATAGGACAGGAATAATTAATTTCCCTTGCTAAGATTCTTTCACCTGAAGGCTTCCCTTATCTTTTCCAGAGCACCTCCCAGTTTGTATTATTTCTATAGAATTAGTGGTATCTTCTTGGTTTCTAAACAGACACTCTCTACAGAAGAAAGGAGAAAAAAAAAAAATGTTGGGGACCATTTTAAGGCAGAGTTCCTGACAGGTTTTAATTGTCATTTAACAGCTTGTCAAATTTCCTTCGCACACGGTAAAGCAATTATAGGAATTAAAGGGTGGAATATCTGAAGTACATTACAGTTGCAGGGCATGACTGTAACACTGCAGTTTCCATTTTTATTTAACTTCTGAATAGCACCATGAAGAATGTGCAAGTCTATGGTCTTCAATGTGTCCTCCTGATATTAGTATTCAAGCAAACAACTGTAATGTAGTCCCCTGTAAACCATCTGGGTACTATATATTGATACAGAACAGAAGACTTGATGTGAACTTTAAAATTTACCACTATGCATATTGCATATTTAAGAAGATCTGAGAGTACAAACCACGATTTTCATATAACAGCCTCTGACCTGATGCAGACAGGAGAAGCCACCTTTTTCATTTGTGCAAGCTGAGGGTGAAAATACATCTGTGCTACTGCTGTCTGATAACATGCAAATGTCACTGAGGTGCCAAAGGGCCACCCTGGATGGGACATACATATACCTGCATTGCTTAGTTTTAACTAAAAGTAGCTGACTGCTTTGCAAACCGCTGAAGGGATTTTGAGTTCACCTTGCAAAAACCCAGCGAAATTCAGGCTGGCCCCTGTCACAGGCAAACCTCCGAAGCTGCTTTCACTACATTTCCCCCAGGAAGCTTTGCTTTTATTGTCTCACTCGCAAACAATGACCGAGAAGAGGCAATAAAGCTGGGGAGCATTGAGGTCTGATGAAGGCGTAAAACCTCGATGCTTAATTGACCTCTTTTGGCTAGTCCTTGCCACGCCACAGCACATGTTGCTATAGTGCCCTCAGTCTCCAGAAAGACCTAGGTAAATGCTGCGATAAAAGATAGCTTTGTTTCGCTTTACAGGCTTTTCACTGTTGAAATATGCTTGCTCACAACTGTTGAGGCTGGGGTAGGACACACGGAAGGCTCCTCAAGGAGCTCTGAGGTATCATGCTGAGCCAGTGATCTTTGGGCAGTTACTCGAGAACCATACAGGTTGTTGTGAGCTGTCTCCCTTACGCCACATGCGCAACCTCTGGCTTGCTTTGTGATGCATCACCTTACAAAGATAGGAAGGAGGTGAAATTGTTCCTTCTCCAATACACAGTTAAGGGAAAAAATTAGGTGCATGCACATGCAGATGCAGACTATTTAAAATGTCTTTGCATTTGCACTGGAATAGGAGAATAAGGAAATAAGGATGTGGTTTCATGCAGAGGAGCTGCCTCTGCTTTTTCTTTTTTTTTTTTTCCCTCTTTTTTTCTCCCTTTCACAGCTGCTAAAAAAACCCATATATTCTCTCTCTGCAGAGTACTTGTGCCCATAGAGAGTACGTCAGGAGAGAATGGTAGTGGGTCATTGAGTATGTCAGGAGAGAATGGTAGTGGGTCATTGAGTATGTCAGGAGAGAATAATAGAGGCTCATCTCCCTTGCTCAGATACTCCTGAGTTGAAAAATCATGCTAACTTTATTAATTATTCCAGAGTGGAGTTGTTCTGTTGGCTAAATTTGGGATTTGGGTTACCTCAAGCCAGCCATCTAGAAGTGCTCATTCATAGTAACTGCAAAGTGGAAGAATGGTGAACATAGAAAGCTAGGCACAATTAGGTGGGGATCTGAGATCATAAAACTGTTTTGGTTGGAAAAAACCTTTAAGATCATTGAGCCCAATCACGCGTCTGACCTAGAACCAAGTATGCCTGATGTCAAAGACGGGCAAAAAAATTACTCTATTCTTTCCTGTGGCTTGCTTTACACTTTTCTGCTCTCTCTAGCCATGTGCATATGTGTAGCAGGTGTTCTAAGTGTTTCCAGGCTCCCAGTTGCAAACCAGCACATATTCTTGCATATTGAGAAAAGAAATGCATAAACAATTTCAACTGCTTGGTCCTAAAGAGTGTAGTAAAATTGAAATTGAAGCTCAGACTGAACCCAGAGGTGACCCCCTGATTTTGCTGGTTTTCTGGTGATGTAATATCTTAAACAATTTAAATGAAATATCGTTTGCTTCAGTTTCTCACAGATATAAACTCTGCATTCATGAACGCTAAGCAGAACTGGTAATTACCCAAATCTCTGTCTGTAATTGTACAGTTTTACTGAATCCTCCACCCTTACTGTTACAATGAAGGCCATTGTTACACACAGCCATAGAAATGGAAATTAAATTGCTCTTAAAGTACAGAAGTGACCTTCTCTTCCCCTGCTCTCTTTCACCTCAATCCAAAGTTTTTAACGTTTAAGTAAAAATAAATTGGACTTCACATTTGCACATCTTTCACCACATTTATTTTGATGAAGCCGATTAGGTTTTACCCTTTGAACTAGTAAGTATCACATCGTGACACCAGCAGGCTGGGCATGCCTTTTAAAGTGCTTCCATTTTATATTATTTGTGAGAGACATTTTTATTTCAAAGCATATTTGGCTCTGCAGTTTTATATTCCTTCTTCGAGCATGATGCAAATACTGCTGAGACATGGAGAACTTTGAACTCGTTTCAGTGGGCTTTGAACCATGCCTGTATGACTCAGAAGAACTTGTTATATCTGTTACCCTATTGGAATAAATTAGCCAAGTTCTGCCTTCTTAGTAACCAAGAAAGTCCTGCTAATTCCACTGAGATTCCTAGTTTTGGACTGGTTTTATTTTTGAAGAGTCCCCTTCTCTGCTTCCATACATCTCGTTGTAGATGGCTCTCTGGTCTTGAAAGCATAATAAGGTCCAGTTGTTAGAAGCTGAGTTTAGCAGAATTTGAAACTGGAAATAAGGTGGAGTGAGAGTAATGAACCATTGGAACAGTTTACTGTAAAGCGTGTTGTAAAGTCTCCATTACTTGGAGTCGTTGAATCATGACTGGATGCCTTTTGAAAAGACATGGTCTGGTTCAACCATAAATTTTTGGACTAGATGGTGGAATTACTGGGGGAAATTTACAGTCTAGTTATGCAGGAATTAAACAAGGTGATAAAAATGGATCCTAGAAGCCTTGGCATCTATGCTTCTAAGGGTATATATATATATTAAAAAATATATATATATGGGGTTGCCCTTCAGTAAAGCCTGTGCTCAGCTATTACTTGTTTACAATGTTTCCATGCCAAACAATAAAGTGATTATTTTATAAACATAGCAAAATATGATCAATATTCTGTGGTAATCATGAGCAGATGACAGTAGTGGCTACCAATATAATGTAAGATGGTTATTAAGTAAAGGCTTCATTTGATTTCAAATGTGATTTTTTTTCTTCAGAACTATAAATCCAACTGTTCATTAATGTCTTACCATTGAACTTAAAACCTTTCTGATGGTTTCAAAGGGGAATCTGAAGAAACTTACTGTCACAAGGCTGTTTTTCATTCTAAACATGCTAAAGATGTTCATTAAGCCTCCTGCTAAAGACTGCTTTGCATGGATTTTTAGCTAAACCAGAGGGACTGGTTCACTGGCCTTATTTATCCATTTCTGGCTAACCAGAATTTCCTATAAAGCAGTTCACTGTAATATTCCCAACCAGTAAGTCCTTCCTAAAAGCTATTTTTCTACATAATTTGTACATCCCAGGCATATTTTCAGAGGGTAAGACTCTGGTTTGAGTCAGTGTCTTCCCAATTTCTATTTAAAAGTTTATATATCTTAGCAAACACATATCAGTAGCTGAGGAAAGCTTTCACAGCCTCAGTCTCAGCTAAATAAACTCCTCTAAAAATGTCCTTGGTACTTGCTAGTAAAATGGCTAAAGGATGAACTTGATTTCTTCTAACTGTATCTAGATGGAACTTGATCTTTAATGATTTTAATTTCTTCTAACTGAAATTCTGCTAGCTGGAAAATTAGAATCTCAACCGTGTCAAACTAAGATGATTCGAGTCAGATACTGTGCAGACTTTCCCGATGCTGTGTCTCAATCCTCACAGTCAAATGGTGAAACATAGAACAGGGACAAGATTTTATGGAGGACAAAGGTTTACACTTAATCCCTGCTTATCTTTACAAACAGAAGTTGTTCTACAGCTTAAGATGGTTTATATAGTCTCACCATGCTTACTTCACTACCTCTATTCAAGGCTTTGGAAACGGCAGCCTGTGTTGGTCTCATATGCTTGATTTGGGACATCTTGAAAAGGCAGAGGCTCTGTGTACACTCCCCTGTTGTAATTGCAGTTCATGGTATTGATTACAGAGATCAAGAGACAATGTAGTCTAGTGGTTAGTACTCTGATCTGTCCTCCTGGGAAGCATTTCTTGGTTGGCTACTGTTGAACGCCTGAGAAAACCGCCTGGTGCTCTGAATTCCCATCCCTTCTCATTGTTGGGTTTTAAAATTGCTATCTGCCCAAGTCTGGATGATTTTTACTGTGTGCATATAAGATTCTCACCCTTGTAGATACTTTCATCGGGCCCAATCTGCATTTGCTAGTTAACAGAAACACAAATGGCATACTTACTTGAAAGAACCTTTGGATGGTTTGCTGTAAGGACAGTGATACTTCCAGTGGGGTAAACACAGGTGAGAACAGGAAGCTGCCACGTACAGGCTTGCCCTGTTTTGTTTCCCTGTATTTAAGATTAGATTCAGATTTATCAATTTGTTGAAATGCTACGCAGTGAGGGTGGCACTTGATACAGAATCAGGCTGAACCAGTCTGATGATTCCTGATAATAGTCAATATATCCTATGAGTGTGAAGCTAGCCACATAGTGAACACCCAGGGTGTGCTGGCACCTATGCATTCATATAACCACTGCCACTAATCTACTTTTGAAATAAGACATAACAAGAGTTTCCAGGCATTTACTGAATGAACAGTTGCTTTAAAGTTGTCTTCCTGCACCTGCAAGCAACCTCAATCGGTACCTTTGAAGTTTAGGTGGTGTTCTTAGGGATGCTATCTTCAGAAAGAAGATACTTATGGTAGTTTAAATGTCAACACTGTAAACTGGATCATTGCTTATTTATTTTTTCTGGAAATATCCAGCTAATGTGTTTATTCCATAAGCCAGTAACTTCTCAAGCTTCATTGCCAAAACCTCAACTCCCCTGTTCTCAGTTGCCAAAACCTCTAACTTTCACCCTTACAGCTTTCACAGTGCTAGATAAATTAAAGTAAAATAAACTGAACTGAAAATAAAAGAAACACAAGAAATTATTACACCAAGTATAGTCCCATGTTCATTCAAAAAAGGCACCCATTAAGAAAAATATTCTCTCTGTCTTTCCAGAAAGATAGGAAAATACAATGGCTTTGCAGCAGCCTTCAGGCACAAGTTGCTGTGGGATTACATCATTTTGATTTTAGAGAACAAGCATAAATCTATTTCTGACATGGAAAACTGGGTTGCAATACTGTCTTTTACATTTGTGCTTGGTTGTGGTTGTCATAAATGTAACTGTAAAATGCTTAGTGATGAATTCCAGTGTTGTAGGCCCCAGGAGATGTTCTGACCTTGGCTGTATATGTGCATATGACAGTGTTGTGCTCTCTCTCTCTCTCCAAATCTAAAACACAGACCTATAGAAGCAGGGCAAACCTTTTGTATGGACTAGGAATGAATGGGGGTTTAACCATGCTCGCTTTTCTGATGATGAACAAAACTAAAAGCTAAGCTAAGACAAAGGTACTTACAGTGTTGATAAGATTACTCATTCTAAGAAATAGGTTGCTCATCAAAACGAGTTAAGTGAAAGGGAGGAGACTTCATTTGGTGATAATTTGCAATATTTTTTTGTGGAGTATGTACTGTGGTGAGTGACGTGTCCTTTCTTGGTGCTGCAGGGAAAGTTTTTGCACTAGAGTCCAAGAACAACTCTCAGAGTCTGGATTTAGCCGAAGCTGAGAAAGCTTGTGTTGACCTGAGCGCTCGCTTAGCAACTGCAGAAGAGCTGAAAAGGGCTGTTCTGGACTGTTCTTTCGCTGGCTGCACCACGGGATGGCTTGCTGGTGGCTCCACTGGGTAAGGATAACAGCATAACCCTTCCTGAGAATTATGAATGACAGCTGTCAAGCAGGTTTTCCTCATGGCATATAGCACATAGCCATGTTTATGCCACTGACATAAAGCTAAGTGTGCCACTCTCCTACGAAATTCATTTTGTACAGCTAATATTGCAACAACACAAATATTCATCAGTCTTAGACCACGAACTTCACAGATCTGAAGCAATTTCCTCTTCCTCTTTCCTTCTGAGTTATGTAATCATGGTTCCTTTTCACCTGGCTTGTAGTGGGGTGCTGAGCCCTAGAGGAGCTTGCAGGCTGAGGGCCCCATGTTGTCGTTAGGGTTGATGGTCTCGCTGACTGTTCTCTACTCCAGAAAGAACTGAGCTTTCCATACAAATCATGTATCTATCCTGGGTACTTGTGCTTGTCTGAGCACAGTCACAGAATCATTTAGTTTGGAATAGGACCTCTAGGATCACTGAGTCCATGTAGCTGTGAGTTACACCTACTATGATAGCACACAGGGTAGTTTGTTGAGAAAGCTCACCAGGAGCTAATGTCAACACTCTTGCTGAATTGTTTGAGGTAGCTTAAGTGAGTCAACAAGGCACTAGGCTGAGCTTTGCCTTGCATTACAGATAGTCTTGTGAGATGTCCTGGCCTGCCACAGTCTCGTCAGGAAGCATCAGTTCCCCTGTAGGGAACAATTCAAAGCAGAAATGTAAAAGTGTCCTGTGATGGAAACTGCTTCTCTCTGCTGATCACAGTGTTGGGAGGCTAAAGTCTGCCTTCATGAGTTCTCCAAAGTCACAATGACTCTCACTGAAATTTAAGAGTTGGAGAACATGTGTTGACATAGGTGCTAGCTGTATGCCAGCAGCTGCATGGCCCTGCCACCTGCTGCTCTGCTGTGGCTCCTGAAGGCTTCCCAAACTCAAGCTAACTCAGACTCATTTCAGTCTTGCACAAATTCAATTACGTGGCACTGTGGTGGGCTGAGAACCTTGGTCACAGGTGCCCAGTCTCTTCCAACTTTGAAGTCTTTACAGCATCCCTTAGGAACAGGTAGACAGGCTTCTTATTACAGGGACCAAATCACAGAGGTTAAAAAAAGAAAAAAAAGGCAAACAAAACAGAGGAGCTGAGGACTGCCATGAATGTCTTGTGTCACTGAAGCTGTACAACAACTGCTCAGAAGGAGCATGTGTAGGTCTGAACCCCCTTCTCTCTTGAATGTCTCCTTTGGGCAGCTTACCAGCCACAGCCTTCGAGCAACATCTATATTCATTCCCTGAGGTGCTTTACAAAGTTCTCATGGGTTAGAAGGTAACACCTAATGTGCTGTCAATGCTTGGTGGTGATAAAGCTTTGTTTTCTCTTGATACTCTTTCCAAGTTTCCAAACTTCAGTATATCATTGAGTTTTGTGACAGTTATCAATGAAGTAAGCATTGGAGTTTGTGTACTTTTTGGTGATAAAGCTTCCAAAGGACAGAAAATTGCTGTGAATAATGAAAGGTTCAAACAAAAGCAACTACTTCCAGGTGTGGTTGCGTTTTTCTTTTCTTTTGTTTTGGGTTTTTTGTTTGGTTGGTTTCAGTTTTGGTTGTTTTTTTTGTTGGTTTTTTTTTTTGGTTTTGGTTGGTTGGGTGCATGTGTGTTTTTTTTTTTTGTTTGTTTGTTTGGTTGTCTTTTTCCAGGTGGAAAAGTGTCCGAAAATTTATTTGCATCCACTTTTGGTCATTAAAAGTAATCCAGAAATCTCTCAGGCTATAAGACAGTGATCCTAATTTTCTTTCTCCTCCTAAGCCAGTTGCTCAGCTGTCCTGCAGTCTGAAGAGCCAGGAAAACTATCCATGGCAAAGTTGTTGTACAGGTTCTTTTATGCAGCATTTGTATCATGGATGATGGATAGGAGAAGAAACCATCCCTTTTTTTATCTAAGCAATACCACTAGTTAGTCTTGAGGGATCCTCAGTTAATTAACATAGGCACTGGAGCTACTAATTGACCAGTTGAGGACCTATCCCTGAATACCTTCAGTATCAAAATGGGATAGAGTGATAGAATTATACACATCACAGCATCACGAGGAGAGAATGTACACATCTTCATACTGATAGGAAGGAGAGGAAGATTTTGCATCCCTTCTGACTTTCCATTCCTCCAGTAAACCTGTCCTTAATAGGGAAGTCTCTAAACTACTTAACAGAAAGGACATTGTGGGGTCATCTGCATACCATCACTGTGCAGTCACCACACCATTGCTCTGCGGTCACCACATCTGACCTCAACTGGAGAGCTCCACCAAAGAGAATAGCTCTCACAGTTGGAATCTGATACTCTCTTCTTCTCTGGGACTATTTTACCCATGGCTGGGCAAGCACCAGAATGTGTGTCACTTGGTTCACTGAACTGGATTGTTTTGACTCTGGGGAAAAACCAGGAAAAGCATAATGCCTAAAAGGGCTGTGCTGGTTTCGCTGTTACTTGATGCCACTCTGGAGAAGGAAATGAGCAGCTGAGCTCAAAGTGTACAAATGAGACAAAATTGTTGAGGTTGGACAAGCTCAAGAAGGATAGAAAGATTTTCAGAGGGACTTAGATGAACAGACAAAATGACAACAAATGGAGTTCAGTGATAACACATGCAGGAGGAAATGCTTTCTACTTAAAGATATCTCTCAAGGTTCTGATTTATCTCTGTCAGCCCAGGAAAGATATGCAGATGTCACTATACACAGCACCAAAAAGAAAACCAACAAAACCCCAAAACATCTATGTCCAACTGCACCTGTAGTAAAAACAAACAAGCAAAGTTTATAGAGTGCTTATGGAGTGGGATGGAGAATATGAGAAAAATATACATGTACCTACCCATAGAGGTCAGTGAAACAGCCTCCTTTGCACCACTGTATGTATTATTGGTACCACATAGAATCACAGAGACAGAGAATGTCAGGGGCTGGAAGGGACCTCAAAAGCTCATCCAGTCCAACCCCCCTGCCAGAGCAGGATCATCTGCACCAGATCATACAGGAACGCATCCAGGCAGGTCTTGAATAATCTCCAGAGAGGGAGACTCCAATGCTGAGAGAGGTTCTAACAGGGGTTCAAACAAGGACTCAAGAACTATCGGAGGAGTGGAAAAGCTATCAAGAAGGGACTCAAAATAATTCACTAAATCAGTTACTTAATTTTAAAAACACATCTATGGTTACCTGCTCAATACTCCAGACATTGACTTGGTAAATGGAAACATCACAGCAAGGATAAGGGATAGTTGGTAAATAGAAAATCTTCAATCCATACACAGCTAATTTACCACAGAGTGGGGAAAACAGGTTTCACTGCATGCTCAGAGCATTCCACAAGGGTGGGAAATTATTTCCAAAAGAAAAGACTCCTCACTGAGCACACCTTGTCTCATTTGTCTTGATGGACCACCACACCTTTGAATGTGCTGGCATGGCCCAGGGACAAAAATGACCTCCTTAGGTTTGCCAAGTTCAAATCCATTCAGAGCTTCAAAGATTAGGTCTAAAAGCTTGGATTGCTCCCAGTATCTGAATGGTGGCCAGTGCAGATCACAGAGCTTTAGTCTAATATTCTCCCATATCCTCTTGGACTGTGTATAGCAGAAAGGAGAGGAATAAGAGGGAATGCGATAAAAGAAGTTCCTAATTTCAGGAAGAATGCAGTTTGCTTTATTTATTTGATGCCTGGAAAGTATCCCAAATCTTTCCCCTGAGGAAAACTGGATCAGGCATTGGCAGTAGAAGTAAATAGAAACAAATTATGTGACTGAAGTCATTATAGTGTTGCAGATTTTCTGACATGCTTCAGTCCTCCTTCCAGCACATAGACTTAAACCTGAGCAGGAGCAGTGGCAGAGACCTAAACACCTTTTCACCTTTAGATCAGTTTTCCAGATTTTGCAAAAGTCCATGCTTTGGCTATTTGATGGTCTTAGTGAATAATTACAACCCCACTTCAAGTTAGTATATCCATTACTGCTGCCTGTTGTGTCATTGTTTTTACAGCCAAACGAAGGCTTGGAAACCCATGGGAATTACAACACAGGCACATCGCTGGGTCAGCATCAGCATATTTATAGTGCCTGCTCTCTGGGCAAAAAAAAGTCAGTCTGAAGAAGTATCTCAGTCTGGGTGACTGTCAAAGCTTTGATGCCTTTTGTGTAAATGTTGATCCATATGTAAAGGTTTTGAGACTATAGTGGGATACCCTCTGTTGGAGGTTGTGGTCACCCAGCTCACTCCAACTCCTTACTGAGCTGCTACAGTACCTGCTGCCTCCTCATCTGTGCTGGTAGAAGTGCTCATCTCTTGTCTATTTTAGCTCAGAAGTTAAGAGAGTGGGCAACCAGCTACCAGTTAGAGTGTCAAAAACCATTGCTCTGCAGAGAGTGGTGCTGGTGGGAGAAGACACCAGTGTGCTGGTAAAGATGCTCATCTTGCACTCCCTGACCCACTTCAGTCCCTCCAAACCAGGCTAGCACAAGCAGCTTGACAAATATAAAATCATAGAATGGTTTGTGCTGGAAGAGATGTATAAAAGCCATCTAACCCAGCCCCTACTGCACTGAGCAGGGATATCTTCAACTAGATCAGATTGTTCAGAGCCCTGTTCACCCTCATCTTGGATGTTTCCAGGAATGGGGTTTCTACCACCTCTTTGAGCATCCTGTGCCAGTGTTTAACCACTCTCAGTGTAAAAAAAAAAAATCTTCCTTATACCTAATTGAAATATACCCTCTTTTAGTTTAAAACCATCACCCCTTCTCCTGTTACAACAGGCTCTGATGAAAAGACTACCTCTATCTTTCTTATAGGCACTCTTTAAGTACCGAAAGACCACAATAAGGTCTCCCTTAGAGGTTGTGGAGTCACCTTCTCTGGAGACTTAAAAAACCCACCTGAATGCCTTCCTGTGTGAACTACCCTAGAGGATCCTGCTTTGGCAGGGAAGTTGGATTCAATGATCCTTGGAGGTCCCTCCCAACCTCTAAGGTTCTGTGATTCTGTAATTCCTGGAGCCTTCTCTTCTCCAGGCTGAAGAACCCGAACCCTCTCAGCCTGTCTTAATA
Organism: Ramphastos sulfuratus; assembly: GCA_013399055.1. Lineage (NCBI taxonomy): Eukaryota > Metazoa > Chordata > Aves > Piciformes > Ramphastidae > Ramphastos > Ramphastos sulfuratus. The sequence continues at coordinate 67,839 of WBNM01032422.1, read as the reverse complement.
TGATTGAATTCAACTGTAGGATGGAAATTGCTTAAACAAATAAGTCCCTGCCAGCAAATCCAGAGAGACAATAAACTGGATGGTTTTGTGGTTTGAGCAGCCTGGGACAGAACCTCTCTCAAAGGCACAATGGGATGTTTTTTGTCTTCCAGTTGTTCAGACCAATGCAATTCAGAGTTCAGGGCTGTTTGCCCAGGCAACCATTTACCTGACATGTAACTTACAGAGCATCACACAGAGTTACATTTCAGGAAATGAAATGGCACTAGGCAGGTCTCATTTGTCAGCTGAGCCCTATTACACACCCTCTCATGGCTTGTTTGCATGGCAGACAAGCGAGTCAGTAAAACCAGCAAGTGATCTGCCAGAAGAGAAATGAAAAAAAGGTGAGAGTGTTCTCTGAAGGGCTCTCACTGCTATCTTCTGAGTCCAGATTTTGCACTGGAAAACTTTGTGTTGAGTCCTCCAGCGCTGGCCACTGTATCCTGTAGGATTTGTTCTTCATTTTTGGTGATTTTTAAACTTGGAAAGTGAACATGATCATCCCTCTGTATTAGAAAGCAGCTATTTGCTTTAGAAAATGTAAGCATCCTTTACAGCTTGGGTTAAGACATTCACAGTATTTCTACTCATTTTCATCTCTTTCCTAGAACCAAAAAGCTAAAGCTGACCTATTCCCTATCCCATTCCTTGTTTGTCTACAAAAGACTGAAGCTGTGCGTCCCTTCCATAAGAGCTCTGAAGCTCTGCATCAACTTTCTCTTATACAATAAACCTTCTGCAGGCCTGTCAACCTGTTCCTTTGCATTCATTTGCTCCAGGCTGGTTCCTGCCTAGTTCCTGCAGGGTCTATTTCAGAGGAGACAGCTGGAGCAAGCAAGCAGAGTCAGCTACAATAAGTCTTGCTATAGGAGTCAAAAGACTGGGGTTCTGACCACAGACCAGATGTTTGCTGCTAGGAAAATTACTTCATCTCTATTTTTCCTTCCTTTTGTTAGCTTCTTGAGCTTTGCTCTGACTCCTATTGAATGCTTCTACAGTGTCAAACACAACAGGGCCCTGACTGCAGATGACACCAGTGGGAAATGTAATAATAAGATTGAGAAATGACATTTCTCAAGCCTACCTACTTCTTTTTCTGCATACTATGGGGGACCTAGAATAGGGGGGCATCTGGAAGCAGGGGAGTAACAGCACATTTCTTAGGAAGGAAAAACCCAATATCCAAGGGATGAAAGAAAGCTCAGTGCCTAACCATTACTATGAAAGCATCTGTGTGTGCAAACCTTAAGGTCGTGGGCCCCATGAAATCTCTCCAGGTGTGGATGCTGTAACAGCCTCACTTGGTTCTTTGCAGCCCTGTATGATAGGTCAGCTTGGAAAGTTCTGGGCTTTATTTCGAGGCTGCGCTCTGCTGCCTGGTAATAATGTATATAAATTTGCTTCCAGACATATGGATGAGTTAGGTCAACTAATTCTCTTCTGTAGAAAAATTCAGACATACCTGACAAGATGTGGTCCAGTGCTGCAGTTGCTTATGAAACTTGCCTGAGGAGGTCTTGCACTTTGAAAGGCTTTCATGTCACACACTCTAGTCCCAGGAAAAGCAAAGTACTTATGTTTCAGGAATAGGAATTGCTACAAGAAGCTCAGTCAGGAGACTTAAATGTAGTGGCCATGTAAACATGGCCAGTTTACTGCAAGGAATGGTATCACTGAGAGACATGGATGTGAGCCACTTAGCTTCAGCCTTGGGGATGTGCACAAATCTTTTCTTGGCACAGCTGGGCAAGTGGTGTGGCCAAGGCATGGCAGCCATGGCTCTTGTGAAACAGGCAGCCCAATAACTGAAGTATTTCTCATCAAATGTACTTTCCCAAGAAAAGCATTATATAAAAGAAGATACATTTTGGATGTATTTTCTAGGACAAGCATCCCAAACACCATCTGCCAAACTGTAGCACCAGAGTCTCCAGAGAAGCCATTTACTGAGCTGGGACCTGTGCTTTGAAACTGTATTTTTACTGGAAGGATTTTTAAAGAAATGTTGAGGGCTTTAGCAAAGCTTTATCATACTTTGGGGGAAAAAAAAAAAAAAGGGGGGGTGTGCCAGTGAAATTGGATAATGTCAGAAGCTTAGAACTCATTGTTCAGGCCAAGGAATATCACAATACTTACATTAGCCAGTTTTCAATGCCCATCTTGACAGGGTGCTGGGCCATCATATTTAAACTGTATTCTTGCCCTAAAAGGTTGGACTAGATGATCCTTGAGTCCCTTCCAACCTGGTATTCTATCAATATTGACCAGGAAGGTAAGACTGACTTCAGAGATGGACTAACAGAAATGAGGTGCAGGGTAACAGTATTACATGAAGACTAGTAGGAGTTCCTGCCTTAAGCAAGGAGCTGAGCTGGAGAAGGCAGAACAGGAGACCACGCTGGGGGTAGTCACAGAACACAGGGTGGCAGTGAGCCTGTTATAAAATAAATCAGCTCACACAAAAATTGTGAGTAAAAGAAGTCCAAAATGTGATCCTCCTAAAAGATACTCAGCAGCTCTTCTGGGAGAGACAGTGCAGTACTGAAGGGCTTGAACTGGTGAGACACCATCTGCAATATTGCAATGTAGTTCTGGGCATCTGAGCTCAGAAGGGATGAGTTCAGGCCAGGCTCAATCAGAGAAAGCTTCTCCCTGATCAGAAATTATTTAAGGTGATCAGTTTGTTTAGTCTGGCAGAATGAAAGCAGAAGGGAGCTGTGCTAACTCATAGCAGCTGCACACAAGAGACTAGTGCTAGGATTTTACCTTCCCAGTCAGATCTGATGAGGCTGATTTTCTCATTTTTAAAAACAGCTTCACATATTTTGCCCTTTCAAAGAATCTCTGTAATGTTTCACCCTACCTGAGAGCCTTTTGTCTGAGAATTGAGCTTCTTTGTAAATCAACAGCTTTCAGCATCTTCCTTCCTTCCTTCCTTCCTTCCTTCCTTCCTTCCTTCCTTCCTTCCTTCCTTCCTTCCTTCCTTCCTTCCTTCCTTTCTTTCTTTCTTTCTTTCTTTCTTTCTTTCTTTCTTTCTTTCTTTCTTTCTTTCTTTCTTTCTTTCTTTCTTTCTTTCTTTCTTTCTTTCTTTCTTTCTTTCTTTCTTTCTTTCTTTCTTTCTTTCTTTCTTTCTTTCTTTCTTTCTTTCTTTCTTTCTTTTTCCCATTGGTAGCTAATCAATAACACCTGCTACGAAAGCTACAGGTTAAACTGCAACAGACAAAATGAAATTGGGTAAACCCAACTTTCTGGTAATGGTCGGTGTGTCTTTGAGCTCTCAACTAGGATAGGCTGTGAAGCAACATGATTCTCCTCTCCATGCACTAAAAATGCTCAAATTACTTGTACATAGTGATACTGCAGTAAAATGCCTATATAAAAATCTTTCATACTAAGCTACAGTATGAAAATCTGCATGAATGGGCCATATTTATTTAATGAACAGAGACCTTACTATTTCAGTAGCCTTATGCACAATTTTAAGCACAAAAGGCTGCATTTTGGTGTATATTTTAAAGAATCTAAAGGATATTGGTTCTGCTTTGGTAAGACCTCCTTTTGACATTTCCAGTGGCAGTATTGCTGTTGGAATGTCTTCATGTCACACTTAGCAGCTGCTTTCTTTGGGTCACATCCAGCCAAAATTAGCCTCTATAGTTCCCAGTCAACAGACTTTCCAAAGCCCACCTGCGCTCTCCTTCATGACTTCTCAGGGAAATTTTCTTCCCTTTGGTAACCATGAACATGTCATTTATGTTTTATTCCTCATCAGAGCCAGCTCTATAATTTGCAGTTTCCCAAACTACAGAAGGGAAAGACTAAGAATAAAAATCCTCTAACTTGGCTTCCCAACTACTAATTTTTTTTTTTAATTTCTTTTTTTTTTCCTCTCCCCCCTCCTCACCTAGTTACTGAAACACAAGTGGTAAAGCTGGCCCATGGAAAAGAAAAAAAAAATAGCACAGGATGTTAAATATTTATCTTGACTAAGAAAAGTGATGAAGTTTTTAACTTTCTAATTAGGGGAACGTTTGTTATAGTTATATTAGGTTATGAATCAGGCTTTCACAGCGCCTCAGCTAACACATTGTTGATGATGTTCTTCTGAGTTGAATATATTCATGTGCAAGTTCATACTACTATGAATAAATGTCATAAGACCATTCTGACTCAGTTCAGTGAATTTATTGACTAAGACTACAAAACTTAACAATCAACTGACAGAGAAGGCAGTGACTACAAAACATCCCAGTCCCACCTACTGGTGCTGGTTCACACTGTGTCATATAAACTCAGCTGTTAACTCCATCTGTTTTAACTTGGGTTTGCTGAAAAGTTTTCAATGATTACAAAACTGGAGATAAATTTAGCAGGGAAATTTGCAAATTCAGAATTCATAAAATCTTAGAAAGTGCAAGTATCTGTAGATACTCCTATAAACAAAATGTGTAATGTGTGTGTTTATTATATGTATCTTTATTAGGCGTGCATATTTGCAGTAGATACAATTAGGCATTGTTTAGTATGGTTTCAGCACATCATTATGACACACTTAATAGCATATATTACATAATGACATATTATGACATATTGTATATAGCTTTTCTGTGATTTCCTTCTTTGCACAGAGGAATTAGAAGTGCAAAATGCACCAATTACTCATTGGTTGCATAATACACTAGAAACAGTTTAACTAGTGCAAAAGTGAGTGGAAGGCTTCTAAGAAGTCTAATTCATACCTTATTGTGCTACCTTATTGTTCTCCTCCTCCTCTACTCTGCCCTGGTGAGGCCACAACTGGAGTATTGTGTCCAGTTCTGGGCTCCCCACTTCAAGAAGGACATAGAACTGCTTGAGAGAGTCCAGCATAGAGCCACAAAGATGGTTAAGGGAATGGAACATCTCTGTTATGAGGAGAGCCTGAGGGAGCTGGAGCTGTGCTGCTGGGAGAAGACTGAGAGGTGACCTCATTGATGTTTATAAAGATGTAAAGCTGAGTGCCAGGAGGCTGGAGTCAGGCTCTGCTTGGTGATGCCCAGTGACAGGACAAGGGGCAATGGGTGGAAGCTGAGGCATAGGAAGTTCCATGGAAACATGAGGAAAAATGTTTTCACTGTGAGGATGACAGAACACTGCAACAGTCTGCCCAGGGGGGTTGTAGAGTCTCCCTCTCTGGAGATATTCAAGACCTGCCTGGATGCATTCGTGTGTGATCTGGTGCAGGTGATCCTGCTCTGGCAGAGGGGTTGGACTGAATGAGCTTTTGATGTCCCTTCCAGCCCCTGACATTCTGTGATTCTGTGATAGGTGCTAAATATTCTCCTTGTGTGTGCGCATGATAAATGCAAGATCTGAGTCATGACACAGGAAAACAGTTATCAGCTTGGCCTTCTTTTGGGGTAGGTACAGAGAAGGGCCTGTTAATTGTTTTCAGTTGGACGAATTGTGTTTTACAGTGGGAATTAAACTGAGGTTCAACATAGCGCAGTCTCTCGGGTCTCTTGTTTTCTCACTTGAGAGAAGATGCACCATGAAGCAGGGTGGGCTGGGTTACAGTGGGCTGAGAAGGTTCTCTTTAGTTTGGGGCTTGTCAAGGTACAAAAGGAGACACCATCAGGCACCCTCCCACTCTCCATCACGGAAAGAGCTGTTGTGAAGACCTCCAAAACCCCTCCTTCCTTACTACGTTTTTGCTTTACTGGTAGCTTGTGGTAGCTACACAATCTGTAGCAGTACCATGTGTGATTGATTTTAGTGCTGTGTTTGTGAGTTCTCAGCCATGTAAGAGTGATTTTCAAAGATGCATGGACATTTTGAGCAGATGTGTGTTAAATACAGAGGATAATTATGGATGATCTGCTGTATCTGGACTCTGCATACTGCTTCTGCTGTCATAAGAGATCTCCATAGAAGGAGAAATAAAATTGCATTTTTGCTAAACACAAGGTAGAAAACTGTGCATTACGCTGCTGTAAGCTGTGAGGTGCAGCNAGCCTGGAATGGGTTGCCCAGGGAGGTGGTTGAGGCCCCATCCCTGGAGGTGTTTAAGCCCAGGCTGGATGAGGCTCTGGCCAGCCTGATCTAGGGTAGGGTGTCCCTGCCCATGGCAGGGGGTTGGAACTTTGTGGTCCCTTCCAACCCTGACTGATTCTATGGTTCTATGACCCTATGTGTGCTTTGATGAGTAACAAGCAAGTCTAAATTCAATTACTACATGAAAATAGCAGTGAATAGAATTAAAGTTCCTTGCATGACTGCATTCTTCTAAAGGGCTGGGTAGGTGGATGTATCCCTAAAAAAATATTTAACATTTGTGGCATCATCCCCTTCATGATGTAACAATTCCAGTGAAGAATCAAACTAGGCAGTACATTTCCACAACCTCTCTGCGGGGTGCTGGAAAAATGGTTGGTTGTGTTTTTATTTCTTCTTTCAGCGTTGCCTAAGAAATTCTAAAACCTGCTGAACTCTTTAGTTTGGAGAAGAGGAGCCTGAGGGTTGCCATCATTCAGATTTATAAATCTGTAAAGAGCGAGTGCCAAGAGGAGGGAGCCAGGATCTGCTTGGTGATGCCCAAGGGGCAATTGGTGGAAGTTGAGGCATAGGAAGTTTCATGGAAACATAAATCATAAAATGGTTTAGGTTGGAAAGGACCTCAAAGATCATCTAGTTCCAACCCCCTGCCAGAGGAAACATATTTTCACTGAGAGGATGACAGAACACTGGAACAGGCTGCCCATAGGGATTGTGGAGTCTCCCTCTCTGGAGATATCCAAGACTTAACCTGATCCATTCCTGTGATCTGGTACAGGAGATCCAGCTCTGGCAGGGGGCTTCGACTGGATGAGCTTTCAATGTCCCTTCCAACACCTGGCATTCTGTGAGTCTGTGACTCTGAATTGAGAGTCACTCTTTAGTCCTCAAATGAAAACAGTAACAAAGTTAAGAGCATCAAAACCTACCTTTTTGAACTTAGACAAAGGTATTTATAATTAAGAATGAAAACCTAGCATTTTAGGGTGTAAGGAAACACAGGAAACAACGTGGCCTGATTCTCAGAGACCAGATTCTTGCAATGACAACAATCTGCAGACTACTTTTGTCTGTGTTTGGTTGGTTTTGGTTGTTTGTTTGCTGGGGTTTGTTTGTTTGGGGGCTTTGTTGGTTTTGCTTGGGTTTGGTTTGTTGGTTTTTTTTTTAAGAGTCTGAAAACTTAACTACACAATTAGAGACTAAAGGCACACATTTTCAGACAGGTCAGTATTTGTCTAGTCAGTGCTGCAAGGCTGAACTGATCATCCTACCTGAGTGAGTGAGTGATTGATTATTGGGAAGATTAAGGTTGTTAAGTCACTTTTTGAAGGGAAGCATAACTGTACAGCTCACTTGGGCCTTGTTAGACCTAGTGGAACAATGTGTGAATACACACAAACTTTTTCTAATTGATGGCTTGATCCTCCCAGACAGCTCAGCCCTCTTCATTAGGTCACTTTTCTCTAGTTGCCTGAGTCAGAGGATTCAGATTTAAATGCATTAAATTCAAAGAGAAATTGAGTTTAAAGTCGTATGGACAATACTGTCCTGCAGGTGACCCTCCCCCAAAAAACCAAGGAATGTTTTCCTAACAAAGGAAACTTATTTGATTTGAAATTGTAAAGGGGATCTCAGTAGGGGATGGCATCATGTTTTCCAGAGCAGGAACCATTCTGGTATGTATGCATGACCCCCACCATATGGCTTGTTTCATGCTATTTTCATTTGTTTCCATTCAAAGAACATTAAAGTTGCCTATTTACTGCCTGAAAGCTAAGACATGCCAGAATGGAGAGATGTTGTACAATCATAATTCAGCCCACTTCTGTAAATCAATTGTTATATAGTATTTAAGTGCATGATCTGGGTTTCCACTGGATTTTTTTTTTTGTGTGTGTGCTCAGTGTTGGGGCAGTCAGTCAACATTTATTTTATTCCTCAAATTGAGCATGGGGCTGATGGCTTAAGTCAGTTCAACCATCACACAATACAAAATGATAAATTTCCTGCCCTGGAAGGATTCCTCTGTGGAAAGCATTTTTGTCTTGCTTTTGCTAGAAGAGCTGACCCTGCAACGCTTTAACAAATCTGCTGTCCACAAAAAAATAAACCCCACACCATTAATATCCAGCTGCAAAAATTTGGGCTGAGTTTGCTTTCCCAGCCTTTGTGACCTTCTGTGTAACAGTCAAACCAGTGTTTTCTGCAACAAACTCTCTTCTATTTGTCAGTTTCAAGCAGCCAGGACAGCTGAGAGAAGAGATAATTAGTAATCTCTTCCTTCACGTTCAGTGTCTACGGAGTTGTGAAAGTAAATGCAGATTTATTACCTTTGTTCGAGCCTGTGAATCGCAACAGGATGGATTAGGCACTGCTGAGTATCACAGCAGGAAAAAGGAGTTTACACAAGAGGGTGGAATTACTGTTAAAAAAAAAAAAAAAAATCAGTTTTTCTTCCAAAGACTCAAGATGAATTTTCAGAGCTTGCCTGTGTTAGCTTTTGGGCAGTTAACTATGTGACCTTACTGGTCTTTTAACGCCAATGATTTATCATCTTTCAGATCAAATCTTGAGTATTCTGCTCATTCTTATCCAGGTGCCATTGGTGGGAATCTGTATTGCTGGAATGTGAGAGCTGAATATGGCCTCAGATACTCTGGGACTTGGTCTAATGTTTGGAAGTACCACAGATATAATAAGATAAACATTCTCTGTTGCTTCCTATGCCTTGAATTGAGCTGCAGCAAACGATTTTTTTTAATCACTGCTAACTCTCCCTTGGCTTTTCCCATAGATCTTCCCACGCTAATGCTTTCTGTGCCAAACAGTTCGGCTGAGGCTAAAGCCTGATGACTGTGATGAAAGATCTCCAAATTTCACCTGCATGTACCACTTCAGAAGATTTCTGATGATATTTTTTTTTTTTCTTCTTCTTCTTCTTTATTTTAGGACAATTACATGCAGAAAGACGGGCAGCAAACAGCAGAGCGTGAAAGCCATTGATGTTAAAATTGAAACCGATCGCTTTGTGAATGACCAATATGATGCTTTTTGTGTAAAGGATGAAGGTCAGCACTGATATACTATTGAAATAACACACAGTCATTGCTGTCTTGCAACACTAGAAGTTTTGCCTTCCATTTTTTTTTTTCTGTGCTGAGAGGCATAGACAGAACGTTAAGGAGTCAATCTTTATAGTAGTCACCCGCTAGGTCAGCCAACTGCTGCAAAGACATTGGGGGCAGGAAATAAATTGCATTATTTTTTTTTTGTCTTTGAGGCAGTTTTGCCAGTTCAAACAGCACTACTGATCTGGTAGAACCCATTTTGTTGTTCACAGGATAAACTTTGTAGAAAAAACTATACCTGACACCAATAGAACTGAGATGCCTGAAGCATTTCCCATACTCAGCACGGTGGTTAAATATAACTCCCAAAGCTGGCTTCCAACTGCAAACCGCCACGCTGTTCCTTATGTATCAGTATACAACAGTTCATGGAATCATTTTGCATACAAACTTCATAGCCTCAATGCTATTTTTGTTTTGTGGTGGGGGTTTTTTTGGTAACAAGTGTAGACCAGCCTACTGGGGACCTTGCCATATCATGGCTGATTCTCAAAATCGATTTATTTCCAGTTAGACTTTTAGATATTCAAATGCTGTAACTCATAAGCAAAGACAGATTCTGAAGTCAAAAAGTGAATTGCTACTGATAGGCAGGATTGTGTAAAGAAGTTTGGGAGCCCCTGAAACGGGTTGATGGTGTCCACAGTGAAGTTTCACATCTCATTTCCAACAAAAGCAGGGAATGGCACTTAGTGGGAAGCAAAAGTTCACAGCATAGGAAGGCATTTTGATAAGCAGTGAGCAGTGGGGATGAAAATATGTCTGGAGCAAAACATGGCAGAGGTGATGTATATTTGCTGTGTACCCAGTTGTTAAAAAATGACAGAGACTGGCTGAGCATCCTCTCAAGTCACCCTTGTGATACCAGCTCCAGGCTCCGTGCCTCTATGAGTGATGCCAGCTCTGTCACCCAGTTGCTAATGTGGTCACACAAGCACCTTTGTGCTTTCTTCCATGCTGCTCCTCACATATAGGAGCAGCTCCCAGTAAACATCTATAAAACTCACTCATTGTCTTCTTTCAAATCTCTCTTTTGTCATCACCCCCCCCCCTCGAGAAAAACCTTGCAGTGGGTGGGACAGCTGTGGGAGGCTGAAATCATTGCTCTTGCCACTATTGTTCCATTGTGCCCTTGTGCTCCCCTGTGTGTCTCCACCTTCTGCGTCTGAGCTTACACGTAGATGCTGAATCTTGCCCTTTGCATCTGGTTACTGCTCACAGTAAAGAGGCCAAAGTGAAGATATGAACATGGCCTGACAGTGCTTGTTGGAAAGGACTGCTGCACTAGACTTGGAAACTGCACAGTTTAAACTCAGGGGCAAATTCAGATCTTTGCAAAGAAGAGACAGTTTATGAACAACTTACTTTGTACAAGTCAGGGAGCTGCCTGATGGCAGAACAATCATGCAATGTCCTTTCCCACAGAAACATTTCTGGTTGGCAATAAGGTCCCCTCTTCTTTGAACATATTAAAAAATTGTGGGTCACAGGATGTTAGGGGTTGGAGTTGGAGTGAATGCAGAGGACGACAACGAAGCTGGGGAAGGGCCTGGAGAATAAATCTTATGAAAAGTGACTGACAGAGCTGGGGATGGTTAGTGTGAAAAAGAGGAGACTGAGGGGAGACCTCATTGCTGTCTGCAGCTGTCTGAAAGGACGTTGTGGAGAAGATGGTGCTGGTCTCTTCTTGGAGGTAATCAGTGATAGAATAAGAGGGAATGGCCTCCAGCTGTGACTGGGTAGGTATAGATCACATATTAGGAAAAAAAATTTACAGAAAGAGTGGTCAGGAATCAAAATGGGCTGCCCAGGGAGGTGGTGGAGTCACCTGGATGTGTTTAAAAATCATTCGGATGTGTTCTTGTAGATACGGTTTAGGGTGAACCTTGTAGAGTAGGGTTCTTGATTGGACTTGGTGATCCTGAGGGGCTTTTCCAACCTGAATGTTTCTGTGATTCTGTTGGAAAGGACCTCTGGAGATCTTTGAGTCCAACTGCCCTTCCAGAGCAGGACCATATAATCTAGCAGAGGTAGATGCAGAGTCAGTGTTTGAATAATGAGGCTTAAGTGAGGCTGAGTGGCAGAGCCTAGGCTATAGTTGGTATGAAAAGAGCAAAGTTCAGAAAGGCAAGAGCCTTAATGTGCAAATGTAACACACAGTAACTCACAAAGCATCTGACTGATGAAAGTACAATTGCAATGCTGCTCTCAGTTTTGGAATGTAAATCACAGGCCCACNATGATTCTATGATTCTGTATCTGTTCTGTTCTGTATGTGTGGCTACTAACTACATCTCTAAGCTACGATCAATGCAATATTTCTTAACGGAAACCTTCTAAATATATATATTTTTTAATTTTTAGATAAGCGAACATTGTTACAATTTCCATTACATTTCAGTGATACATTAGGGTTAAGATGTTTGTATTGAAATTGAATTGTTTTGCCCTGCTAGAAGTGACAAATCCCAGGTTTCTTAACACTGAGACTTCTGTCCCCACAACAATAACTGCATTCCCCAAGATAACTGCAAGCCTTTTAATTTCTTCTTTATCCATCCAACCCCCATAGGAAATGTATCTGTTTCTTTCTCCACTATTCCTTAACCTCTCTCTCTACCTGTCACCTCCCTGCTTTGCTATGTCACAGCAGCTGACTGGGCTGTGGCTGCCTTACAAGCAGGAATATGCTGGCTTGTCCACCAGTGTGCAATGCCAACTGGCTGGCCAGCGCTGCATGTGGCAACAGGTCAGAGCTGAGTCCTACCTGTGCCCATCCCAAGAGGAAAGACACTTGGTTTGGGATCTTTCCTCTTTTAAACTCATCTTACCAAAATGAGCAGGCACTCAGCAGCTTTCCCTTTGCTTGGTTGAGATCAGCCAAAGGCTCAGTGAGACTGGCAGGTTTAGGACAGACAGAGGGAACAGTCGCATCAGCCTTTTCTTCAGAGGATTAATTGATGGTAACAGCTCTTCACAACCCTTTTTTGAGTTCTTAAGATTGTCCAAAAGGCATGTTGCACCACCATGAAAGTTTCCATCACAAAATTCCCTTCTTAAGCCTTGATTTCTAATTAGCATTTACTTGATTAACATTAAGAATCATAGAATCATAGAGTCATAGAATCATAGAATCACAGAATCATAGAATCACAGAATTATAGAATCATAGAATCATAGAATCAGTCAGGGTTGGAAGAGACCACAAGGATCATTTAGTTCCAACCCCCCTACCATGGGCAGGGACACCCTACCCTAGATCAGGCTGGCCAGAGCCTCATCCATCCTGGCCCTAAACACCTTGAGGGATGGGGCCTCAACCACCTCCCTGGGCAACCCATTCCATGGTCTCACCACCTTCATGGTGAAGAACTTCCTCCTCATATCCAGTCTGAATCTCCCCACCTTCAGCTTGTGAACAGGCTCATTCGAATTGCTCCAGCACACACCTCAGCACACCCCACCAGCAGCTGGAGGCTAGGCAAGAGCTCTGAGTATGTGAGGAAGATTAGGTTTGTACAAACAAAAATCTTGAGGAGTAAGACAGTTTTCCTTTCCGTGCTTCTGAAACAGAGTTTGTTCTGCATGCACAGAGGAATTACCGCAATATTTGATACTCAAAGTTGTTCTTTGCAGGGCATCAGTACTAAGAGTTATGTCTGACAGGGAAAGCTGTAGCTGTGATGTTTTATGAATGCTGTGAGTATAGCTGCAGGTTTTGCAGGATGGAGAAATGTGTCCTCTCAGCTTCTTGTAAACAAATGTTTTATGCAGCCATTAGAGTCAGGAAGACAACTCTGAACCGCCAGCTTTGGAGCTGCTGAGATCAGAGAGTTTCTTTCTCAGCCCCAAGTGCCAAAAATTACCTAAAAATATATTAGATTCTGCCTCTTCTGAAAATAGAGTGTCACACGTTAAGTCAGATCTGGCCCACAGAGTCTGCATTTATTCTCTATCAAAGCTCATAAGAAAATGCCTCAAAGTCTGAAAGAGATAAAGCAAGAAAACCAGAAACCTGCAGTTTTTCCTATCAGTCTTATTTTTTTCCTGCAGGACCACACACCATTCAACTCCTTATACATCTCTAATCCTCTCTGTTCCCTTTCCTGTTTCTTTTTTTTCTTATTTCCCTCCCCCCCCTCCACTTTTTAAAGCAACAAAGGAAAGATCTCTTTCTTGATAGCTCCCATATTTTACTGGCTCTTTTCTGTTGGTGACCCACTGGTATTTACAGGCAACGAGATCAATCTTTATTCCATAAGGCTTTGATTTGCTGCCACCATAGAAAAACTAAACAGGCAGCAACTTGTAATAGCATGGAGGGTAAATGCAAATCAAACTTTGTTAAACACAACTGCTGGCTCCAGATACCCATTAAGGATTGATGGTTTATGTACATATTTCAATTTGCCTTTTAAAACACACACGGGGGAAAAAAAGAAAGAATAAATGAGTGCATTCTTTACAGGAAATGTATTAAATGCAGCCTCCAAGAGCAATCAAACTGCCATTTGCTTTATGTGAGATTTGAAGTGTTCCTTTGTATTTATCATCCTTTGCTGTGGAGATGAAGTTTTAAATTTTTTTCATTGCTACAGCTTTCTTTTCCAGAGCTTTGCATAGAGTGGGCAGTGAATTTCCAGCTACCTGGTGATGTCATTTAAACCAATAAATTCTTACAAGCCCTGTTGAAAGAGGTATTGGCATCCTAACATTGGTAGCTTACAAGCAGCACTTGTATTGGCTGTGACTGAGCGAGTTTTGGTTCTTTGTACTCTATTTGTGCTCAGCATATTTGTCCAAAAAGAAAAATTCCATGGACTTTCGTGTCTTTGCAGTCAAGAAGGAAAACAAACAAGCACACTACTCTTTCACGGGGCTGAGAGCTAAGAGTTGCATTTTCCAGTTTCTTAATGATGAGATGACATCCTATAAATTCCAGTGGCCTCTCTGGATAAACTCTGCTGAATTAGGCAGTTGTAGCAGGGGATGCTTTACGTCAAAGGGGATGTTTCATGTCAGATTTCTGAGCATGGTATACAGTTACAGGCTGCAGTTGTAGATAATCAGATTTCAGTAGATTCCCAGTTCTGCCAGGTGGTGTAGAAGCTGCAGTTTACTACTTTTCCATGTTGATGGGGTTTTTGCACCAATCTTAGGCTCTCTTTTCTGTTTCATCAAGACATCTCATAAAAAAACCTTTGCAAACTGATAGCATGCTTGTAGTTTAAACCAAGAATCACAGAAGCATGGAAGCACAGAATTAACCAGGTTGGAAAAGATCTCTAGGCTCATCAAATCTCACCTATCACCTAACCCTTCTAATTAACTAAACCATGGCACTAAGTGCCTCATCCAGCCTCCTCTTAAACACCTCCAAGGATGGCGACTCCACCACCTCCCCAGGAGCCCATTCCAATGCCAATCACTCCATGTAGAATTTCTTCCTAATATTCAGCCTAAGCCTTCCCTGGCACAGTTTGAGGCTGTGTCCTCTTGTTCAAGAAGATGATTTGAATCTGGACTAGGGAGGAGGAGTGCTGTGTTCTTACAATGACTTGTGTCAAGTCTCTGTCAGAAATCACCTGTTGCAAACTCCTTTCCATACATGGTCTGGAGTTAAAGTTACCCTTTAGTGGGGCCATAATTCCTCAAAGCCAACCAATGCTGAATGTGCAACCAAGAAGCATCTTCAGTACCTTGTAAAAAAATAGTTGCTGAGTCTCTAAGAGGTCTGTAACCAGAGTCATCCCTCACCCTAACATATCTGTGTTCAATGTGTACATCTTTGCTGTGCCACTTATTCCCAACCTGCTGTCAGATGTTGAGTCTATCCTGATTTCTACTCATTTATATCGAGTGGAGGGGTGTGTGATTTTCACTCCAGGAGACAGTCTGTACCAAATTACAGCTGACATCAAGATCTGTGTACTTCAGCATTGCTTTATATCTCTACTGTGCTGTCTTGCTGTGTAACCCAATCCATTCTTGCTTGTTGGAGGTCACCTATCAATATGTGGAGTCCTGTTAGGTGTTTGACTTTGCTGTCAGTGTGTGGTGAAGTAAAGAAGAGTCACAATGTCCAGAGACTTCTTCTAAGTTTCCAGGTTTGAGATGTGATCTTGCACACAAGCAGGCAGGGCATAGGATCTGCTGGATGGGGCCTGAGCATCGAGCTCATCAGGCTGCTGTACTGGGAAGCAGGCATTGGGCTCATTTTTCAGCAAGTGCTAGGAAAATATTCTGGTTTGTGGGAGGATAGGTGAGGGGCAAAGCAGTGCTCCAGAGTTCAGCACTGGAGGAGATCAGTCCTTATCTATGACTGTCACCACTCTAGGTAATCCCTGTGGTCGCCTTAACAAAGAGCACTACTGTTCCTCTACATGACAGGCTGCTGCCAACACACCCTCTGTCATGCTTCATGGCCCAGATCTGCCTCCTCTCTTCCAGCAAGAAAATGGCTTGAATGCCAGCACTGAGCCCAAGCTGTTGTTCCAAACAAGCCCATGCTTTGCCAGCTGCTGGTACAAAAGCTGCAGACAAAAATCTGAAGCCCATCCCCAGGAGTGGCTCAGTTTGCTGAGCTGCTGTGTCAGTGTCACTTCTGTGCACGTACCAGAAAGAACAGGTTTGGCAAAAGGCTGAGCAGGAATTGTCATAGCAACTGAGACTGCAGCAGGTTGAGAAGCTGTCAGATGCTGCAACCTGGAAAATTCCTGCACATCTTACACAGGAGAGGACAGCAGCAAAATGGATGCAAGAACTCAAATATGCCTTTGCAGGGTATAGGTTTCACTTATGCTTGCCCAGGCTGTAGCTTAGCATGCTCTGCAGCAAAGACATGACCTCACAAAGAGCATCAAAAGTTCCCCAGATGTTCATCCATGACCATCTTCAAACTGCCCATTTCTCTTTCTATCCACACATCAGTCAGATCTCCTTCAGGATCTCATAATTCTCCATTACCATATCTGTTGCCAAATTCTACAGTAAAGCTCCCTCCAGCTTTCTCCTTTCCTGGAAGGTTATAATGTGCTTTTTGAAAGTGTTTGCCATATTTAACTAATGTGCATGTTACTCTTCCTGCTTCCTCTGGTCACAGGATTAAGAAGCAAGTCTTTGTAGATAAGAATACCCTCTGAGATATAGTTGTCCCATACATCCTTGGGATCAATACTTTCCTCAGAGCAGATACACAACTCCCATTTGTACTGATGGAAGTAGCTAGATAAATAAAGCACATGAATTGCAGGGGTCTGTATCCTTGCTACAAGGCAATAAAATGCTTGGGTTTTTTTTTTATTCCTTTCATCCACATCAATCTCTATTCATCCAACCAGTTCACAGGAAAGGCATTAGCTGCTAACTGCTCCTCACTTCCTCAGATGCCAAACCTCCATGAGACTCTACATAAACTGAGCTTTGTGTAGCCTCAAGAGCTTGTTTTTTCTTGTCAGGGTGTGTGTGCACAGCTCCCACTAACTTCTGAAGGTGTTAGACAGTATATATGTATGTGCACAGTATGGAGAATAGACTTCAAAGCTTTGACTTCAGCAGTGTGTCCCTTAAATTAGTGGCAGATGTTTTTTCAGCACGCTTGGTTGAGAAGTGGTTAGCAAAGTCTGTTGGATGTTTCTAACAGCCTCATCCAAAAGAACTTTCACAGAGCAGGGATGTTTATTGTAGCATTTTCATTTCACTACCAGCTCAACAACTGGCAACTTAAACACATCATATCTCCAAATAAACAAGTATCTACCTGTGCCTGGGACAGAATCAGGTAGATGATGGGAAAAGCTGCAGCTGGGACTCACAGAGATCTTTGTGATGATTTGGAAGTTAGCTGCTCACCTACTCTATGAAAATCACCCAAACTAGACTCAGCCAGCTGGAAGTTAAGGACTGAAGCTCTATTTACAGCTTAGCACAATATACAAGCAGAGATATACAGAATAGACAGGAATATTTACAGAAATATACAAGTTAAAGATAATATAGAAACACAATTCCTCTCCCAGAAATCAGAGTCCCCAGGAGGGGCTCCCAACCACCCTTCCACCTTCTTTCCACCCTTCTACCTTATCCCAGGGTCTGCCTTACATGCAAGGTGAGTTTGGAGGATGGGCAAGGAGGGGGTTAGAAGCAGAGTAATTAATTGGATTACACAGCAGAAAGCCAGGGAAAGACACATTGAGTCCAACAGAGAGAAGAGACTCTCTGTCTTATCTATGTTTGTGTCCTTGTTTTTATACATCTCAGCAAGCCTATGAGTGAAGCAGACATTACCATTGTTTTCTTTTCACAGCCTATAATCTACTTTTTTTTTTTTTTTCATCAATATATTCCAATTAGCCTCAAACCAACACAATCTTGCAGAAGGTCCCTGGGGCAAAAGCAGGGAAGTCTGAGCTTTCACAGAAATTAGCCTGAAAAAAGATTTTCTGTCAAAACTATTGCCCATTGAAAACCCTGAATGTGACCTGGTGTGCATGGGAATGGTACTTGTAAGGCTTTGTGCTGATGCTGTCCCAAAAGTAGACTCTAACAAACAGCAAGGATGATCTCTGAAGATGCATCTCCTTTTGCATGGTGAGGAGCATATTCTTGAAGGTCACTTTTTCAACTTTCAAACAAAAACCTCTCCAAGGAACATGATTCTTTGTTGAGCTATAATGAGTAATTAGGTTTTTGTACCCAGGCAAACTGGTGAAGAGTTTGATACCAGAATACAGGCTTGGCCCTAAGTTGCCCTTATCCCATATAATTATCTGAACTCCTGAGCTATTACCTATTACTATTGCCTATTATCTATTTCTGGTTGTTCTGTATCAGGACAAAAGCAGATTTTGATTCTTCAGTTCCTTCTGCAAGTGGAAATGTTGTTTGCCTTCCATTGTCAATAAGGACTCTAAGAACCACCAGGCAAACAACAATCCCAGATTTGAGAAAGAACATAGAAATGTTTATTTGCACCAACACTGCACACTTTGTCCACTGGGTTTGCTGGTTAAATCATGTTCATGCATTACAGGTTTGGTGGGGTTTTTTTTTTGGTATGTTTGTTGTTTTATTTCTCTATTTATTATGCTCTATTCCAAAAAGGGATTGTAAAAAATCTGGAGAAAAGGGAGACATGGCAAACCCCTCTTGAAGAGCACTGAAAAACCTGGAAAAGAGAGTTAAAATTCAGTTTACACTGTGTTGGCAGTTGTCTGTCTGCCTCCTCTCAGCACTTCTTTCGTGCAGCAGAAAATTCAGATCAATTTTGTTATTGTTTATAGCAGTTTTGGTTTCTGGGCTTTTAGTGCTGTCAGCAGAAATATTATTAAACATCTCGCTAGATTTTATACCCTGGTAAAATTAGCTCCTTAAGATTCTCACAGAGAGCAGAACTGTGCTAGCCCTGGGTGGTGGTAAGTTGAGGAGCATAAGTCACCACTTGTTGTAGAGTGTCTCTATCCTAAAATGCAGAACCAGTGATGTCCAGTGGTAAGAAAAGGGGCAACAGGCAAAAACTAGAAAACACAAAGTTCCTCCTAAACACAAGGGAGAAATTCTTTACTTTGAGGGTGACAGAGCACTGGAACAGGCTGCCCAGAGAGACTTTCAAAACCTGCCCAGACATATTCCTGTGTGGCCTACCCTAGGTGACCCTGCTTTAGCAGCAAGGTTGGACTAGATGATCCCCAGAGGTCCCTTCCAACCCCCACCATTCTGGGTGATTCTCTGTGATTCAGTGTGAAATTTGAGTGTCTGGGAAGAACACTTTGATTTTTGAGAAAGACTCAAAGATTAGGCATAGTCTGAAAAATTACTGATGTCCACCTGGATCTTTTCTTTCCCTGAATGTGAACTGGAGCTTTTTTGCTCCAGTGTAGCAGACATTCAAGTGCCAGTATTAAACAATTTCACAAGCTTTTCTGCAGTTAAATGACTGCACCCAAGCTTTTGCTTTGCAGTCCCAATCTACTAAGCCTTTGTTAGCCTTTGCAGAAGAGGGCAGAGAAGGTAACTGTAGCTTGATGTCCTGGGCTGACTCGGTGGAAACAAAGCTTCTCCAGATTCCTTGCACATCAATAACATCACAGCTATCACATCACAGCCCTATATACACCCTCCCAATTACAGCTGAAAATAGTAATGAAGAAGGGTGAGGGCATGAATCAGAGGAGCTGTATGAGTTCTGTGAAAGTTTGCCCTCGGGTCGGTTCTTTTAGCGCTGCATTTAAAGCCCTTTGCAAAGTCTCTACAATCTGCTTTGCTTTTCCCTTTCAGACAAGCCCTGCGGGGACCCTCCCTCCTTCCCCCACACCATCCTGCACGGCCACACTGGCTTTGAGATGGGGGATGAGCTGCTCTACGTCTGTGCCCAGGGGTACCTCATGGGCAACAAGGAGACAGCGTTCACACTGCTCTGCGATTCCTGCGGGGAGTGGTATGGGCAGGTCCAGGCCTGTGTCAAAGGTAAGAGAACCCAGGGCACAGGGCACCCCTCTGGGAGGTCACAGCCTCCCAGCAGCCCTAATGAGATGGTTTCAGGCTTCCAGGGTATGTGAAGTTCTTGGTGACTAGAACTGGTCCTACAATCCTACTGGTGGGCATCTCCAGTAAACCACAGGAGAGGATAATTTATTTCATACTTACATCTGCATAAAGTTTCTTTCTGGGTAGAAGCAGCTATTCAACAATTTGAAAATGAATATTCTATGCTGGGTTTTTTGTTTGTTTTTTTTTCATTTGTTTTGTTTTCTTTTGTTTTGTTCTCTTTTGTTTTGTTCTGTTTGTTTTTTGGTTTATTTTCTTGTACGTGTAACCAGTAACCCCATTTGTGATGGTTTGGGATTTACCCCACCACACACTCAATGAAATGACCCAGACTAGACTTAGCCAGCTGGAAATTAAGGAATGAAGCTATATTTACAGCTTAGCACAATATACAGGCAGGTATTTACAATATATTATAAAATATATACAGCTATATACAGAAATATACAAGTTAAAAGTAATACAGAAACACAATCCCCCTCCTAGAAATCAGAGTCCCCAGGAGGGGCTCCCAACCACCCTTCCACCTTCTTCCCAGCCCTCTACCTTATCCCAGAGTCTGCCTTACGTGCAATCTGAGTTTGAAGGATTGGCAAGGGGGGGTTAGAAGCAGAATGATTAGTTGAGTTAACAGCAGCAGAAGCCCAGGGAGAAAACACACCAACTCTGACAGAGAGAGACTCTCTGTCTTATCTGTTTGTGTCCTTGTTTTTATACATCTCAGCAAGCCTATGAGGGAAGTAGACATCACCATTGTTTGCTTTTCACAGCCTATATTCTAATTTTTCCTCATTAAAATATTCCAATTAGCCTCGAGCCAGCACTCCATTTCAGGGGTTTATTGAGTCTTATCCAGCATTATCATTCAGCTCCTGATTTCCAGTCCCCTCTTTCTTCTTTTTCCTCCATTATTCTTTTTTCTTTTTTAGCAGAATTATGGAATTGGAGAATGGTTCAGGTTGGAAGGGACCTTTTAAGGTCTAGTCTAATTGAGCACAGTTTTTAATCAGTGGAAAATAACCTCTGAGAAGATTCTTCATCTGCATCTTTAATACCAGAATCAGCCCCTTTCTGGAAATCAGGTGTTTATAATCTTGTGTGTGCTCATTCTGTTACGGGATGAGGTTTGTAACTTCTCAGTGTGCCTACTTTGTGTACTCAAGGAAAGGGATTACTACAGGTGTTGCAAGAAATACCAGAGCTAGTTCAAAAGCCATGTCCAGGCAGCCTTGGCGAGCCAAAGACATTGTTTACCAGATGGAGTGCACAATGCAGGGCTTGTACATCTTCTGCCCTGTTTATTTTCACATGAAGCCACAGAGTTGCTGCAGGGCAGGCTACTGAAATGAAAACTTGGTCTTTGTCCTTGCCTTTGGGAGTTCAGAGCAAGCCCAGAGGAATGCTGGTGTCTTTTGGTAGCCATGCAAATAGCATCTTTCCTTACCATAGGCACACTGAGGCTGTCTCTGGCTGTACCACCAGGTCACCAGCCTTAACATCTCCATGTGATGCTATATGCTGACAGAACAACCTTCTTAGAGAGAAGACAAGATGCCAGGGTGGTACTGTGGCCACATGGAGACAGGGGTCAATACCTTCCAAGGGCACAGAAGAGCCATAAGCAGTTGCCTCCACTTCATTTGATTTTCTAGATTGCATTGAGCTGACAATCCTTTAGGTGTCCTTGGACTTTGGAAAGGGAGAATGAAAAATGCCTAATACAATAGCAGTCCATCTTATAAGCCTCAGACTTTGTCCACTGGCTTGTAGGTAGTTTGGCTGATCTGAGCTTTTATTAGCCCTTTTCTGCTAACTGTTTTAACACTTTTTAACTTCTGGCTGTGATAAATGGTGAATGCTGCTTCCATTCATTAGCTGAGGAAAATTAAAGACCTGTGTAAATTAGGAGAGCTGCCTGTGCCACAAAAGGAGTCTGTGACAGAGTGGAAGAAATACAGTTTGGGTTGGAGTTAAGCAGTAAGATGGGGAAGTTTTTAAATAGGGCATTATTTTTAATTTGCCTCAATAAAAAAGGTACCTTTATCATGCACTATGCTCTCGGAATTCTTGTCTACAAACACAACAGTACCCCAGTAAAAGGAAGGACAGTGGATTTTCTTACCAAATGACTCAAGAAGTCAGGCATTTTTTTATAAAATGAAAAAAAGTAAAAGCCCTAATAAATTATAATAACAGCATTTCCTCAGTTTAAACCTTCCTTTTTCTGTTAGTTAAACAAAATTTTTCTCTTCCCCTTATTTAAACATAAACTAAATAGTATCATGGTTTCAGATGTAGATGCAACACAAATTCTGCTTTCTCATTCTCTTTCTCATGTTATCCTCTCCATTGCATGAAGCTCAGAATTTCTCAAATATTTAAGAACAATCAGGGTATCTGTTTCTTTTTTAGAGAGATCACAATTTCAGGGTAGTATTTCTAGCAAAACAGATAAATCTGAAGCAATGGAATGGTCAGCTGTTGGGTGGCTGAGCTGTCTATGATGGGCTGGAGTTAGAATATCCATTTCTGAACCTGGAGTTATTTTTGCTCATTAATATATACCACCAGGCAGTGAATAATCTTGAGAAAAGGTCAAACTTGTTCTCAGTAGAAACAGTTGTCTGTGCATCAGGGAACCAGATATGCAAAGCATCCAAATGGTGTAGACATAAAAGGAAAGAAGAGAGGAGAAGAGAAAAGAAGAGAAGAAAAGAAAAGAGAAAAGAAAAGAAAAGAAACGAAAAGAAAAGAAAAGAAACGAAAAGAAAAGAAAAGAAACGAAAAGAAAAGAAAAGAAAGGAAAAGAAAAGAAAAAATGCCAACATCTTTCAGAACTATTTCAGCAGTTCAGAGAGTTAAGTGAGATATTGCAGGCAGTGGAGGAGAAGCATGGAGGGAGAGAAGGAAAAGTGAGCATCTACATCTAATAAGCCAGTGGATCTGAATCTCCTATAATCCATACCAAACTGATAATTCATTTTCTTTCACTGAGGTTAGTGAAAATGCTAACCTCATCACATGTAGAAATAAAACTGTGTTGCACCAGTGTAAGGAAGAAAAAGAATCAGAGCATTTAAGTTGTGTGTGTCTCACTCTTTTCCCTAGATAAATAGTCAGATTTCCCCTGTTTTGCCAGAGCCTGTCACACACCAGCAGGGGAGAGAAAAATATTTTTACAAGAAATAGGAAAGTGTGGCTGTAAAATCACAAACATCAACATGAGGCCTTGGGAGCAGATGTAATATTGTGGATTATGATTTTCTAAATGATTCAGGTGTAGACTTCATGCTGAGGAGCTTCCTTTGATTAACGTTTTCCAAACACTTTGAGGACTGGGGATAGAAACTAGAATTTGCCTTCAATTAGTGATTAAATATTCAGTCCTCCTGATCACAATCCTTTAAGAAGGAGGCTTTATAGGAAGACTTAAATGTGTGATAGTGAGGTTCATTATTTTTTAAAAAGTAAGACTTTGATGAAAAATAACCCCAAGGCAGGGGAATTTAGTTAAAAGAAACCTGATCTACAGTTGATAGGTATTTAGGGGGCTATAGGGGAAAGGACAATAATTATCAATTAAGGACTGCATAAGTCAGCACACAAACTGTTTTTAAAGTGCTTTGAGGCAAGAGAGTAACTTTCCTATCATGAAGGTTAGTGATAGGATTTAACAGAGTATTGGTATACCCTGGCAGAAGAAAGATGATTGTGAAGCCACTTCAGTGGAAGTGCTGTGGTTAGAGGTTGGTAAGCTCATACTGTTCTTGTGTTTTGCATCATTGCTGGGTGAGCAACTGCAAATGCAAAGTGGTCTCGACACCTTTAAACCATCACTGGACCGTGGGGAGAACACTCAGATCAGAGCACTGAAAGATAAAAGGCCAGTTCCTACATCTTGCACTGTCTACAGGACAAGAGGCAAGTCACAGGATCACACAGAATCATAGGATGTTAGGGGTTGGAAGGCACCCAAAGAGATCATCGAGTCCAACCCCTCTGCCACAGCAGGACCAGACAATCTAGCTCAGGGTGCACAGGAACACATCCAGGCAGGCCTTGAAAGGCTCCAGAGAAGGAGACTCCGCAGCCTCTCTGGGCAGCCTGTGCCAGTGCTCTGGGACCCTTCCAGGCAAGAAGTTCCCCCTTGTGTTGAGCTGGAACCTCCTGTGCTGCAGTTTACATCCATTGCTCCTTGTCCTATCCCAGGGAGCAAGTGAGCAGAGCCTGTCCCCCCACTCCTGACCCCCAGGCCTCAGATATTTATAAACATTTATTAAATTCCTTCTCAGTCTTCTCCAGACTAAAAGCTCCAAGTCCCTCAGCCTTTCCTCACCAGGCAGCGTTCCAGTCCCCTCATCATCCTTGTAGCCCTCCCTTGGACTCTCTCCAGCAGATCCCTGTTCCTCTTAAATTGATCAGCCCAGAACTGAAGGCAGTACTCAAGATGAGGTCTCACCAGGGCAGAGCAGAGGCAGAGGAGAACCTCCCTTGATCTTCTGGGCACACTCTTCTTAATGCACCCCAGGGCCCCATTGGCCCTGTTGTCCACAAGGGCACATTGTCCCATGGACAACTTGTCCACTCTACTATTCTCTGCTACTTACTCCATCCCATCCATGAAAGATGGATAAACATTTATGCAGCTTCCTAAAGCTCTCTGAGATCTGGTTCTGTGTTTCCATGGTTCTAATTGGGGATGTTACAGCTGCTCACTGCTGTGCTGCTTGGTGGCTGCCACATTGTAATGCCCAGCTGTGCAAGCAGCATATCAGACCAGGCAGCAACAATTGTTTTTTTCCCTCCTTTGTGTAAAAGCATTGAGCCTGCTTTACATTCCCAGTTGCTCACCCAGTGCAAATATGGAGTCGAAGAAGTATCATTGTGGCAGGATCTAAATATAGCTCTTAAATGTTCTTTGAAGCAGCTTTATGATCATCTTCCCTCTCCCTATTGATCCAGCTAGAAGAGAAACAGCCCATTCTGGCACTCAGAGTGTGAGTGTACCACCATGCAGCTGGCAAATTCATAAATTAAATGAAAAGTAAACGTGGGTATCTAGAGATATGTAATGCAAAATACATGGCAAAACTTGACTCTGGGCATAACTGACCAAAATCATTTCAGGGTTATATTAAGTGAGTTCTGGAAATGAAATGAAGAAGATAGCCCATTACACGTGGCTGCAATGCACCTTGCACACACCAGGTAAAGAACTGCAATTTTTAGCCAAGATGCTTTTTAAGAAGAAAAAAAAAAAAAAAGTGGCTCTGTATAGTTAGTGTTTCCTGCAATTTCTCATCATGGAAAGACTCTGTGTTCTGGCTGAAAACACAGGGATATTCAATCCTTAAGCAGAGAGGAGGGAAGTACAGGAGGGTTTTTTTTCACAGGTTATTATTTTTTCTGTTACAGTGGAGAGAACTCATTTATTTCACAAAAATATATTCTGAAGATTTATTAGTGGTAAGGCTTGGAAGAACATGTGTAGGTGCCATGCTGTGGCTCTCCTGCAGGCACAGAGACTAAAATGACCATTGCTAAATGACATTTCTGGGGCTCTCCCCAAATGAGACATAACTTTGATATCAGAAGCATCAATAGAACCATTTCAATGCAGGTCCAGGGCTGCCTGGCATTAGGCTGCATCCTCCAGAGTTAACTATGGGAACAGGCTGGAAGAGTTGGGGCTCTGCAGCCTGGAGAAGAGAAGGCTTTGAGGAGGCCTTAGAGTAGCCTTCCAGTATCTGAACAGGGGCTACAGGAAGGCTGGGGAGGGACTATTTACAAGGTCTTGCAATGACAGGACAAGGGGCAATGGGTTTAAACTGGCAGAGGGGAGATTTAGTCTAGATGTTAGGAGGAAGTTCTTTCCAGTGAGGGTGGTGAGACACTGGCACAGGTTGCCCAGGGAGGTTGTGGCTGCTCCCTCCCTGGAGATGTTCAAGGCCAGGCTGGACGAGGCCTTGAGTAACCTGTGCTAGTGGGAGGTGTCCCTGCCTATGGCAGGGGGTTGGAACTGGATGATCTTTGAGGTCCCTTCCAACCTTACCATTCTATGATTCTATGATCTATTCGCTTCCTCTTAACTCTGCTCTAATAGGACTTAACAAAGCAGGTTTAGGCTGCAGATTAGGAAGAAGTTCTTCACAGAAAGAGTGATTGCCCATTGGAACAGGCTGCCTGGGGAAGTGGTGGAGTCACCATCCCTGGAGGTGTTTAAAAGAAGGCTGGATGAGGCACTTAGTGCCATGGTTTAGTTAATTAGAAGGGTTAGGTGATGGGTTGGACTTGATGATCTCAGAGGTCTTTTCCAACCTGGTTAATTCTAAAATTCTAAGTTCTAAATCTCTCCACTAACAAATAGCAAGTAAGCTTTGTTGGTTGGTTGGTTGGTTTGCTTTCTGGCTGGGAAGGGAGATAGGGAGAAAGAGGAGGTAGCTTTAAGCCCTTCTGGGCAGTTGTGTTTTTTGTTCAGGAGGGAGTTTGGATTTCTGTATTATTACTTATTTGTACATAGTTGTAAATACTTGCAAATATTTTGTGTATATATATGCTTGTAAATTTTGCTTGGCTGTAAATATAGCTTCATCTTACTTCCAAGCCCCCTGAGCTAGTCTGGTAAATTTTGATGGTGGGGGTGGGGGGAGGAAAAGCTCCTAACCCACAACAAGAAGGTAGATTAGATGGTTGGAAAATGATGTCACATAGAATCATAGAATCAGTCAGGGTTGGAAGGGACCACAAGGATCATCTAGTTCCAACCCCCCTGCCATGGGAAGGGACACCTCAGGCTAGATCAGGCTGTCTAGAGCCTCATCCAGCCTGGCCTTAAACACCTCCAGGGATGGGGCCTCAATCACCTCCCTGGGCAACCTGTTTCAGGGTCTCACCACTCTTATGGTGTAGAACTTCTTCCTAACATCCAGTCTGAATCTACCCATTTCTAGCTTTGTTCCATTCCCCCCAGTCCTGTCACTACCCAATACCTAAAAAGTCCCTCCCCAGCTTTCTTGTAGCCCCTTATAGATACTTTCACATAATATCTTAAGATATTGTATGAAAGGTCACAATAAAGTCACCTTGGAGCCTTGTCCTCTCCAAACTGAACAACCCCAAGTCTCTCAGTCTCTCCTGATAGTAGAGCAGCTCCAGCCCTCTCATCATCCTCGTGGCCCTTCTCTGGACACCTTCCAGCACATCCATATTCCTCTTGTAATAGGGGCTCCAGAACACAGTACTCCAGGTGGGGTCGTCTGTGCTCTCAAACTAGCTAGAAAGAATGCAATCTATTTATCCTTTTCCTGTGGCTGCTTTGGGTTTTTTCCAACTATAAGCTTGTGGGAGGGGAGTCATATCTTCTGCACATCTAAAGAATCTCTGCACTTGGGTCTAAGTGTGTTCAGAGCCAGTCTTTTTCCACGCTGGGGACCATACTTCTGATTTCAGTGTAAGGAGGATTGGGATAATTTTGACCCCCTCTGAAAGCTTTGGCTGCAGTTCTTGTTCTCTTTTGCCTGGTTTAGCTATTCTCATTGCTTCAAACTTTGCTTTCTGAGTTGTCAAGAATAGTACTGATTCACATCCATGTGGTCTGTAAGGATGACTAACCAGAACCATTCAATTCTTTTTCTTTTATTTTTTTTAATGGGAAGAATATAAGAGAATGTTTCTAGCTTTCTATCTTACTTGGGAATGGTTTGGTTTTTCTTTCTTCTGAGAGTGCAAAGGGAGAGTTGTGGCAAACAAATAAAGTCAGCAACAAAATATGTCCATGGCTTGTCAAAACAATTGTTATGACAAACTTTAGTTCTCTTTGCAGGTCTGTCACTGAGGAGTTGTATTAGGTGAACATAAAAGTATTGATCTGGCATGAACTGATTCTGACAAATTGAATTAGTTTAAAAAATTGTGATGGGTTATATTTATATTAGCAAGCTTTCTGATATAATAAAAATCCTCCTTCTCCTTGTAGCTGTTGCAAAAGGCAACACAACTTCTGCCTGGCTGATTTGAGGTAAATGTGTTTAGCGTCTGACCCAAATCAGATGGATAATTCTTCCTGGTGCTGTACTTCACAAATCTGACTGAGCTTAGGCAAATGCTACAAAAGATCTACAAGCTCTTTCCCTTCCCACTCTTTAGGACAGATGCTGGCTTGTTAATGTGTCCTGCAACTACTTTAAGTTTCTTTGAATAAAGATGTTTCTGTACAGTAGAACTGTTCATGATGATGGTCTACATAGAATCAAGTTTCAATTTCCTGTACTCCAAAAATACATCCACGAAATATGCAGTGCACTTTATGGCTGTCCAGAATAGCAACACTCAAAATAGAGCTTGGATGCCAATATGCTATCTAGAAGAAAAATTAAACTGATCTTATGCTGTGGAAAATGAGGCTCTCTGGGTTTGCTTCTCTCTGTGTTTGGTCATTGTTTTCACATTAGGATTAAAAGTTGTGGAAGACGAAAGCTCTTATAAGGACTGGATGCTTCCCAGGAAAGACAAGGCTAAATTAAAAGGATTTTACCTTTTATTTGAGCTTCACATCTTTGGTAGTATGCCATTTCAGCATCTGTTGCTGTAAAATGCTCATTGCAGCCTCAGTAATCCCTCAGACAGGGAATCAAAGCTGGAGGGTAGAGGTAAAATGTAACAACGGCCAAATATAGAAAGATTTTGGCCTTGGGCTAATTAATTTCACTGCTGGCTCCTCTTAAAATCAGACCTGTCTGAACAGGAAGGAAGATGCTATCACTTTTACACCAGTTGGTAGCTGATTTAAAAGTGTGCATTAATAAAGGTTACAACTATTTAGATAAGAAGTGGAGCTGAATCTACTTTGGTTATCGTTCTTCAGTACTGAGACTAAAATTCAGGGAGCTGGAAAGTTCAGGAAAGCACCGAGGAGGTGAGTGAAAAGGAGTGCAAAAGTTGTTCAATCTCTTCCTGGAAAATGGAGCTCACGACTGACTTAAAAGATTGTCATGGCAACACAAACTCACTGAGCCCAAGCCCCGTTTGAAGGGCTGAGGCCCAAAAGAAAGAACAGAATATTCTTGCCATGTTAAGTCAATTCAGGATCATATAAATCAAAGCTTTGGAATGAGGGGGTCTGTATTTCCTTTGATGGTTAGAGAGCTCAATAGTTGCTTTCATTCTGGCATCCCATAAGCTAACATTAGTTATGTTGATAGTCTTTGCTATAAACTATACAAATACAGGAGGTTGCATATGAAAATACGTTACAGCAGCTTTAGCACTTGGGCCACAATCTGATTGTCAGAAGGAACAAGACTCCCTTATGTGGTGACAAGCAGTGTATAATGAGCTCCATACCCAGGCTCTCTCCAGACTACAATGGGCTTTTTCTTTCCTCAGCTGAGCATTAAGAAAGCAGCGATTCATTTCTGTGCAGGCAGGATCAGGCCCAAAGACAGCAGGTTTGATGGAGGCTTGATGGATGAATCAACAAACCCTTAATATGTTCTGATAGGCTGAGGACACACATTTGCCTCCGAGCCTGTGCTCGTTGCTGGTGTGCGTCCACAAGACTTTCATTTGAAGGGCTGAAAGTACATGGCAGGAGAGCTACTACATGGGAAGGGCTTCAGATTCTATAAAAAGCATATTGGTACAGTTGTTAAGCATTCCCCCATGATCCATACTGGTCAGTAAGAATATTGCTGCTCATTGGTATTCCTTACTAAGAAGAGGCCTGGAGAAAACAACACAAACACATGAATGTGGTTTTGGTTCGTGGATGTGCATGCAGGCACCAGAAGACCATAATGTACAAAGAAATGTTTCATCCTCTGATGGATTAGTGTAATCTGAAAAGTAAATGAGCAGCAAAAACAGATGTGCAGGAGACATATAGGTGAAGGGATCGGTGTAGTGATTCATCTCAGAAAAGAAAACAATTGCCATCACAGCTGGTAAATGGGGAGGTCTCACATTATGTTACATTAAAATCTCAAATTCTCCCAGGGGAGGCCTAGGCAGGGAAAATTTCTTTACTGAAGGAGTGGTCAAGGCATTGGAACAGTCTGCCCAGGGAAATGATGGATCTGCTGCCCAGGGAAGTGATGGAGCCACTGCCCCTGGAGGTGTTAAAAAAAATGTGTAGCCATAGCACTTCAGGCCATGGTTTAATGTCCATAGTGGTGTGAGGTTGGTGGTTGGACTCAGTGAGTTTAAAAATCTTTTCCCACAGAAATAATTCTATAATTCTATGATGTTTGAGTTCATATATATCTAATAAACACCTATAGGCTGTCCTGAGAGACTCTGGGCTTTAGTGAGGTAGGCATGGCAGATAAGAGCTTTTAGCAGAAGTCTGGATGGTAAGAGGACCAAATGGCTTGAAGCAGCATTGCTGTGTAAAGAGGTAGAAAAAAATTCCTTAGTGAAAGTGAGACAAGGGGCAAAGGGATACCAGCATTTGGTGGCCATTGTAGGTGCTACAGAATGATGGTCAGTGCCACACAGAGCTTCATAAGTATGTTGCTAAAATGCTTTGGTATTCAGAGGTGCTCTCTGGTCATTATCAAGAGTCTGAAATACTGATGATAAAGATTTTAGGTTTAGTTAGAAAAGTGAGAGTCCTACTGGGAAGCTTTCCACTCTGAGAGCTGGAGTCCCCTGTCTGCTAGGTCACCTTTGTAGCAGATAGATGTTTTTTCCTGGCTTGGGTGAGGATGGAGAGGATCTAGAGGATTACATAAGGAGATGAGGACACCTGGGGTCAGGAGGGAGAGAGGTCTGTTGTTGGCACTGTTATATCATGTGCAGGTTTCACCCTGTGCCCATACTATGAAATGGGAGGACCTACTGAGAACATGCAGGTCTCCAGCCTGACAGCTCTCGCAGAGGGTGCGTCACGCATCTTGGTTTCCTCAGCACAACTGCTTTGGTTTCTGGTAGACCCCAATGCTAGTCCAAGAAAAATAACCTTTTGCTAATACTCACTCTGTTCTGGCACCTGGCTTAAGCTGTTCTGGCAAAAAGTAAGGTGGTGTGAGCTTGTATCATCACCGAGTGGTTTTTGTCAGACTGGTTTGACAATGTTTCTAATCTTTCTTAAGAGCAGACCAAATATGGCTCTGCCAGAAGTCTGGGAAGCAGTCTCCAAGGAGAATGTGACTCATTCAGAAATTGAGGTGGGCCCCAGATGAAAATGTGGTTCAAAGTTGGTTGAATGTAAAAAAGGTGAAAAAAGATAAGGCTTTATGGTTACAATGATTGTACTACAGCTTCTCCTATTCATTTTTGCTTCCTGTGTCATGCCAGGTCTGTCACTTCACTGTCTTCATGAAAGACTGAATGCTCTCATAGAAAGAAAAATTCTCACCACAATTCATTTTCCATATCCTAAGGCACTATTTTCTAGGACTTTTAATGCCAGCATAAATCTCAGCAATTACATCAACTTTCTATGGACTAAAACTTGTGTGAGCTGAAAATCAACCACCCTGTCTAGTTTGGAAAATTCTTCATTGAGCTAAGGCCTTAGAAGAGTGGAAGAAATATAAATTACAATGCATTATATCCTTCAAGCTCAAACATTTAGTTTTCTGCTTGGAGTCAGGTCTGCTTTGCTGTGACTGGTAGGTCTGTTGAGGCATGGGGAATATTTGTAAATCAATCTCACACTTTTTGATGACTCTGCCCCTCTGTGGCACTCAGTTATTCTTTTGTTGGGTTGGTTTGGGGTTGGCTTTTTGTTTGTTTGCTTGTGGGTTTTTTCCCCTTTTCTTTTTGGCAACATTTAGCTGCTCAAAACTGCAAGCCTGAGAGCTGATTACAGATGGATACTTAGGTGCTACAGGCAGATACTTCAGTGTTAGGCTTTATGTGTTGGAGTTTTCTATCATTGTAGTAATGAGTGCATCTTGTTTTGTTCAGATGAAGGTGAACAGAACTCAGCGTCCATTTTGGTGGTGGTGGTCTTCCTTGTGCAGCTCTGAACACCTCTTAAGAGGTGACATATACCATTCAGCTCACCTGGCCCCAGGTGCAACCCCAACACTATAATGGAAAGTAATATAAGGATGAAAAAAATTGAACATAAGGTCCTGAATATGATTCTTTAAAATCATCTGGCTCTAAAGGGATAAGGTTTCTGTAAAACTTAAGAAGGTTTGGAGATTTTTTAAGTCAAATTAACAATTGATTATCTTTTGCTACACATTCCTCTCCACACCCATTTCTTGCATGAATACACCGATTTTTTTTCTTCAGGTCTGGCAAAAAGAGTCATGTTAGGGAGAGGGAAGGTTGGAGAAGACAAGAAGCAATTGAAGGAAGCCATGTACAGTTTTAAATCTGGAAAGATAAGATATTAGCAGTTAGCTTTGACACCTGTCTTGATTTGTTTTAAAAACTCAATTCTGACTATCAGCTTCTTTCCTTCTTCAAGAAAGCAACAATGAATAAAAAAATACTGCCTAAAAGTCACTCCTTGTTTAACTTTCTTGGTTTGTTGTAACAAATGAGCCCAGTATTTTTCTGGAGAAATTAAATTTTTTTTTTTTTTTTGGTAATGTTCCTAGATGAAACTGAGGCACACATTGACTATGAAGATAACTTCCCTGATGACAGATCAATACCTATTGTTGAAACTGAACGTATCAATGGCAAAGAGGAAATTGTGCAGGAACAAGAACAGCTCTCCTTCAGCAAAAGTTCAGAGGAAAGAAGAACTGGAAGTACCAGAGGTGTTACTCTGAACACAGATACTTCTGAAAAAGGAAGCAGGGCTCCAACTGAGTCCCCTGTGTCACTCCTAAGTCAAAAAAACTTGTTTTGGTTCCCATCAGAGGCTTTTGGTGCACCCGAATCAGAAAAAGAGACAGATCATTCCACTAAAGCAGAGTTCGCTGAAGGCGATAACCACATTGGAGGGAAGACAGCCTATAGTGAACCTGGTGCCAAACTGTTCTATGACAGTGAGGATTTCCCCATTGGACCTGTTCTCACCAGTAACAATTCAAAGGCAGAGGTAGATGCAGGTGCCATTACTGATGAGTCATGGCTAGATGGCTATCCGGTAACACAAGAAGTGGTAGAGGGTGATGAGGAGGAGGGCGATAAAGTTGATGGCTCGATGGGAGTAGAAGATGACATCATCCTCACAACTGACCAAACAAATCATGTCGAAGTGAGAAAAGAGGGCAATGGTAGCCCAGCTCCAGAGGAAGGTTTAACACAGATTGTGGCAGCAACAACAGGTACAGATGATGAAGGGGACAAAGAGACTCTGGCACCCCTTACGTCAGTGAGTGCTTTGGAGAACTTAAGTGTGAGCAGAAGTTATGACGATGCTGATTGGGACCACTCAACTACATCCCTGGAAACTGTGACTCAGGAGCCCGAAACGACAGTGCTGTTTGACATAACCAGCTTAAAAACGACTGTGCCAGAAACCTCTGTGATGGTGACCCCCTTTGATCACACTCCCTTTGCAGAACCAAAAGAAACAACTGCCTACCCCACACAGGTAGCGACCACCGCACCAGCTCCAGGTGTCGTTACTGACACATCATCCCAGGAGTTAGATGAGCACGAAAGTCTCACCCAAGGCCTTGGAGAAAAGCCCATCCCCACCTCTGAGCCTTGTGAAGGAGAGGATTGTCCCAAGTCCAGTAAAGGTGCTATCATAGCAGTAATTGTGATTCTTCTCTGCTTGTTACTGGTTGCAGCTGTGCTGGCTGTGTGGTTTTTCAAAAAACGGCAGCAGAAAAATTCTGTCTATAAACTAAATGGAAGGTGTCAGCCCAGACATCATTGCTACCACCACTACCACCACCAGCACATTGAAATGCAGAAAGTCTAACAGGGGGTCTTCTGGCAGAGGTGCTAGAAACCAGAGGAAAACTCTATTGATGCTAGGAGGATCCTATGACTCATGGATGCTAAAATCCAGCAGTGCAGAAAGCAGAAGAAAAAAAAAAAAAGAATGCTAAAAGAACATAGATGACAGGAAAGATTTCATCCTTTTGAAACTGCAGTTTAGCACATTCAGCCTTTCAAAGCTAAGGAATCTGCATGTTTTTATCACAAAGGGTCTTTTGGAGACATCAGCAGGACACAGTCTGCTTGGTAGGACATCTACGATTTGTTCCGCTTTTCCATTTTGCTCCTATTAATAATAAATTAATTGATTAATTTCTGTGTTACCTGGTTATAATGTAATGGCAGGACTGGTCAGGCCTTCTTGGTCTGTTCGCAGTGGAAGGAAAGGAAGGAAAGGAAGGAAAGGAAGGAAGGAAAGGAAGGAAAGGAAGGAAGGAAAGGAGGGAAAGGAAGGAAAGGAAGGAAAGGAGGGAAAGGAGGGAAAGGAAGGACAGGAAGGAAAGGAGGGAAAGGAAGGAAGGAAAGGAGGGAAAGGAAGGAAAGGAGGGAAGGAAGGAAAAGAGGGAAAGGAAGGAAAGGAGGGAAAGGAGGGAAAGGAAGGAAGGGAAGGAAGGAATTTAGTTAGTTGGAATGAATGAATTTAGTTAGTTTTTGGAGCAACCACACATTTAATGTTTGTTCCTTTTTTTCCTTTGAACCTGCCCAAGCTGGCCAGGATAAACCACCATAACCAATGATTACCTGACATATCTTAAAAAGAAAAACTCTGTGCAACCATACTTTAATGGACAGTACTGCTATGGTTACTAAGGTGAGCTTAACAAGCCACAAATGTTGGAGCATTACACTGTTTTTCTGGGAGGTGTTCTTTCAGCCTTAGTGAAGAAGTGCCATTCATAGACTAATCCTTTTATGGAAATCATGATGCCTCCCTGGCATTCAGAGAATGCTGTAAGTGCCATTCTTTCTTGAGTATCAGCAGGAGAGGAGTCAGAGCACCTTTGATTTCAGGTGTTATGATGAACAGCCTTTTATTACAGAGCCCAACAGTAATGAAGCACTTTCCAGGGGTACCCTATAAAAGGTTGGCTGCTTTTCTGAAAATGATACCAACTGACAAAGATACTGAATTCTCATTCACAGCCAGTAGTACCTCTGGCAGCTGAAGCCATGTATATAATACTTCTTCTGTATGAACTCTGTGGAAAGACTGATTTTCATCATTCTGTTCTTTCATCATCTGGAGGGGTGCCTGGTATAGATACTGGCTGTGTGAGATGGGTATGCATTCTGAATGCTGCTTATTGTGTTTTTAAAGGTAAAGAGACAAACTGCATCCAGGTGATAAAATGCAAACACTTGGCTTTTACACTGGGTATTGTTTGTGAAAACACAGAGGCTTTTCCAACAGCATGTTTCCAACAGTTCTGAAAATAAACAGGGAGAGAGGGGAGATGTTTCCTAGAATCACTTAACACTCTTCTGGTGAGTTTAGTATGAAATATTCTTCCTTATTTTTCTGAATGAACAGGAGAAAGTCTGGCAACTGTGAATAATCTGCAGGTCAGGAAGAAGTTCCTCTGCCACTGTATTGTACAGCCTTAGTCAATATACACCTCTGAATATACAACACATCAGAATATTGCAGTAAGAAAAGGTGACCGGGTAGAGTTCACTCATTTTCTTGTTCTGCCTTGAGACACAGTGGTAACCATCTCTAACTCCATGGAAGGTAGGCTTTATGAAATGGAGTGCAGAATGGGGACCACAACACATACAGCCATCAGTCTGGGTGCTGGCAAGGAAAACAAAACATTTTCAGATGACTTCATCTCAGAGAAGTTGACCTCAGAGTGGTAAGAGTTGAACACAAGTGCCTGGCAGGAGCTACAGCAAACAGAAAAGGACAGTAACTGTACAGATGTGTAAATATTGTGTTCTCTGACATATGCATGACCTTAAGCTTTTAATGCATTCTAGACTATGAAATAACCTAGAATTTCTGTTGTAAACTATTTTTTTAATGCAGTAACCTTTAAAAAAAAACCCCAAAACACCCCCCCCCCCCCAACCAATGGATCTTGCACTAAGCAACTTTATGGAGACTGTTAACTAAAACATGCTGTCTGTAATCTCATGGAAACATGCTGGAAAATAAACACAGCAACATCCATTAAAAGTATTGCTTAACTGAAAGGTACAAGTATGTGTTACAGCTCTGTGCAGCATCACTCAAAATAAAAAGTCAGTAGGTGTTTGGCTCAGGAGCTGAACCTGTGAACGAGAGACTCACAACATCATTGTGGAAATGCTAACGCCCGAGAGCTTGGGAATTCAGAGGTGTAACTAACAAAAGCTTCCTATGACTGGTGGGCTGAGAAGATGACACAGTCAACTGTCCTGCACTGCATGTCTCGCTGTGCTTCCAAGCACTGGCTCTGAGCCACCTTCCTTTGGAAATGCCCAGTGTTCCAGTCTTCAGGAGCAGGTCTGAGAGCTCAGCTGGCTCTCTAGCCCTTTGCCCAGAACACCTTTAGCACGTTGATACCAGAGAACTGCGTTTGTACTGTTTGTGCTTTCGGTATAGGCTACCTTTGCAGTGCCACAGCTCAGAAACATGCTGTGAAGGTCAAACTAACCTCTCCAGTTTTTCTGCAGATGCACCTCTGAAGCAGCTTTGCTGGCTCAGTGTAAGAGGGAACAGTCAGAACCAACTATACAAATACACACTGAAGCTTTCTTAATACGCCTGTCCCAGCTAAATGCAAACACAATTTGGACAGGGGTCTTACTTGAGGCTTAGAAACAATTGTTATTCATGAACCAGAAGAAAGTATACATTAACATAAATGCTTTGAAGGTATTTAAATAAAATTCAAGAGACAAAAACAACACCACAAAAAGATAAATAAAAAGAGAAAGGAAGCCCTTTTCTTCTGTGTCTGTTCTTGTTCAAAGCATCCAAGTTTGCCCATGTTTACGGAGACAAGATAGGTCTGTCACTTGGATCATTCTTGTAGAACACACTTTGAGATTTAAAAAAAATTAGCTGAGAAGTGTTCAGCACAGGCTGCCAGCCTGGTTCTCCTTCAGAAGATCATCTACCCTCTTTTGCAGCAGCATATGTTTGCACTCATGTTTTTCACTTCACCAGAATGATTCTGGGAGTTTGGGAAAACTCACATAAACGAATGGAGCTAAATTGTACTTTTGACTTAGACCTCCTTTTGCATGTGAAATTTGGCTACTCAGACAGCAGAGATCACAAATTAGGTTGCTTTCTTCTCTCAGGCAACCAGCACCAGAACAAGAGGTCACAGTCTCAAGCTGTGCATGGGGAAGTTTAGGCTGGAGGTGAGGAGAACGTTCTTCACTGAGAGAGTCATTCCCCACTGGAATGGGCTGCCCAGGGAGGTGGTGGAGTCACCGTCCCTGGAGGTGTTCAAGGCAGGTTTGGACGTGGCACTTGGTGCCCTGGTCTAGTCTCGAGGTCTGTGGTAATGGGTTGGACTTGATGATCTTTGAGGTCTCTTCCAACCTCGGTGATACTGTGATACAAACAATAAATCTAGTAGAGTAAATACAAAATCTGAAGATGATAAGGTCAAAATACAGTAAGGGATGGGTTACTTGTTACAGGAATTAAGAGTTGAAAGTGCCAGCTGTGGGCTGAAATTACGAAGGGAAAAAAGAAAATGGGGAAATATGGGGAGTGATTTTGTGATGATGACATGCAGTCATTAAGAGGCTGACCTGTTGCTCTTTGAATAAAGTGATGTATTGTCCTCTCCTAGAGGAGCCACATGTTAGAACAGGCTGGCCAGAACCAGCTCACTCATGTTAAGACTGAGATGTGATCTCTTCTTCCTCTCCTTTCCTTTATTAACAACTATCTATTAACTGGGCCCCCATTTCCTAGAGATCATGTGCAGCTGGGCAGAGCCCTGTCTGAATATGCTGTCAGGCAGGCTGAGAAGTGATTCTGCAGGGTGTAACATCAAAACTACTTGCAAACCATCAAGTCCTTGCAACCAAAAGGTGTTTGCTCCCCTTTGCACAGAAAGAATGGGATCGTGGATTTGAGGCATTCAGTTAAGTTCTCAGATTGAAATTCCCTTGATTTCTGGGCTTGTCCTTTAATTAGCCAGCCAGATGACAATATATATGGTCTGCTTTGCTGTATTGCCTTGCTGCACCTCAAAAACTATTATGTTGGGAATTGTTTGCCACAGGCACTGAACTCAGCATAGACTGATTTTTTTCCTTCAGTGAAAAGAATTTATGGGGCTTTTACATTCAGTAATACAAAGATACAACACAGTATGTAGCTGTGAAAGATCAGAATATGTAGCTATGAATGGTCATTTAAAAAATTAATCATAGCAAGAAATTATTAGATACTTGTAAGACCTTCTGACACTGGTTCAGAGTAATACATTCATGCTTAATCCCTTTTCAGGTAGCAAGAACAGGGCAAATGCAGAAAGCTCTTTTTTTGTGTGTTTGTTTTAAAGCTGGCAGCTGCTAGCTCTAGCTCCCACATTTCCACTTAAAAGTAAGCAAGTTCCACTACTTTGCAAAAGAATTTCATTTGGATGTGGTGCTTGGGGATATGGTTTAGGGTGCACCTCATAGGGTACAGTTACTGGTTGGACTTGGTGATCCCGAGGGTCTTTTCCAACCCAAATGTTTCTGTGAATTCATCAGGAAAAAAAGCACATTTGTTAACCATGCTGCATCAAAGGCCTTCCCATGAGATGCAGCAAAGGGAAGAAAAAGTGAAAAATAAGCAAAGATTACTCAGAAAACATTTCCTACAGAAAAGGTTAGCATTTATAGACTAAAAAATATTCAGAAGGCTCTACAGAATTTAGTTTCCATTTATCATCGGTACTTTGAGGAGAGAGAAGAGGGGAGGGAGGAGGGATGGGTGATTAAACCCCTGAATATTTCCCTTGCCAAAAAAAAAAAATAAATAAATGAAAGGCTATCTATTTATTTTAATATTTTTTCCTAGGCACTGAAGAGGACTTAAGATACAAAGCCCTGATTTGCTGGGGTGCTGCAACCCATCTTACTTTGGCTATTCCTTACTTAACGTCTTTTTTGTATATAGGTTAAACTCTCCACACTAGGTCATTCAAGTCTTGAGTCACCAGAAAAAAGAAGTCGCTGTTTCAAGTATGGCAGACAACCAAAAGTTCAGACAGCTGCAATGAAGGATTAGTTGTGGGTTTTTCTCACTGCCTTGCTACAAACTGCATCACAGCTCTATGTTCAAACATTATTAAATGGGAATGTTTTCTCTGGCACCGACTACTTCTCCCCACAGTTTAAGTATTGAATTTTTTTTAACTGAAGTAGCTTTGGTTTACAGCTCACATTAGAACTTAAAAACATATTTCCATAGTAGCTGGCATATGCAGGCAACTGTTTATTCTCAGCACCAGCCATAATAAACACTTGTACTTTTATAATCCAACAAATCTTTGTCTAATCACAACTCGGTGTTCAGAACTGTAAAATTTGCATGCTATTTAAACCATTTTTCACTAAGACTCTCTAGAACTTCATCAATTTTCTGCCTTTATTATCAATAGAGGCCAACAATTTACTGTAAAAGATGTGAAGATACATGGTGGGTATGAACAGCAAGTCAATTGAGAAAAGGATTTGTAAAGCAGGACATGCTATGGGATTTTCAATAGTTTGTCCTGAGGAGATTCACCTTTCATTCTACCTCTAGCAATTAAGAAGTGGCATCTCCTTGGTCAGATGGGCTCTCCAGGCAAATTAACAACAGCACCTGACTCACTTTGGGATTTGTATTTGAGCATTCCACAGAAGTAAAGCTCTGGAAAATGGAGCAATCTGAATTTGCTTTTGGCTTATGCCTTGATGACTGAAGTAGTGAAGGTCTGTTTGAGAATCACTGCAGAGAATGAAAGGACTCAGCAGGACATTTGACTTCTTGAATTTGCCAGAACTGATCATTCCAAATGAATTTGCTAGAACTGATCATTCCAAAAGTACTTTTCTTAGCTGACTTCATTGGCTATTGGAATTGCTGAAACACAGAAGTATGGAGCTAGAGATGTGTTTCTATGGGAATGGAACTGAACTTCAAGAAGAAAAATCACTGTCTTCCTTTTTTAATAAACGTTGCTGTTTATGAGGATGAGCTAGCAAGGAGCCAGTAATAGATGAACTACTAGCAGTTAGAGCAGGTATTAATTTGAAAAAGATGACACACTTGGCACAGTCTGCCAGATACTCTGATTTCCAACCTGTGGGTCTTTTCCCTTGCCCAAGCTTTGGTGCTTACATTTTTGTCCCCACAGCCAGCAGTCATGTTTTTCACATAACCAAATATCCACTTCAATGCACCAGCATCTGCAACTCAAGTTTCATCTTCAGCATTCAGGCAGTTTCCCACCATGCAGGAGCTCATCCAAGAGATCAGGCACAGGACTTAGATTGTGCGCAGACCCTTGTGCTAGCCACCTGCCAGAAGATGGACTTCCCCACCACAACCAGTGGTGACAGAGCAACATGCTCAGAGTTATGATGTCAGCAGAGGATCAGTGGCCAACAGCAGCTACCCAAAGAGCAGCTTTGTTACTAGAAACGTGGGCAGTTATTAAAAACTCTAAGTGAATGTCTCTACAACATGCAATGCTACCCCCAAGGTCAATGTGAATTTCATCTTCCAGGCCAGTCCAGACTCAGCAAACACAAGGAAGGAGTTATTTATGCAGAGGTGGTGAAAACACTGGCACAGGTTACCCAGAGAGGTAGTAGATGCCCAGTCCCTGAAAACACTCCAGGTCAGGCTGGATAGGGCTCTGAGCAACCTGACCTAGTCAAAGGTGCCCCTGTTCAGTGCAGTCCTAAATAAAGGACTAGATGACCTTTAAAGGTCCATTCCAACACAAAATGTTCTCTGATAAAATGGTACAAATGCTGCACTCATGTCAGTATCACGAATCCAGAAGCTTCAACAAAGTGACACTTTCCTGAGCATCATACTCTAAGCCTTGGGAGAAAAAAAAAAAAAAAGAAATGGAGACAAAACCTAAATATCTCACCAGGTTAGGTGGAAGCCGCTAACATTTGAGGCAGACAACTCACAACTGCAAGAATTTTGGGTGGCAGAAGGAAGGCAAAAACCATATTACCACAGCCTCCCAAGAAGAGCTGGCAGGACCAGAGAAGTGGAAGAAAAGACACTAATTTATTGCAGTCACATGTAAATGTTGGCATTTAACAATAGCAGCAGCCAAAGAAAAATCAGTTAAAAGAACCTGAGAATGCTGAAAAAAGCCACAATAAATACTGAAGAACTGGAAGAGAAGCTATTTCTCATTAGAAAAGAACAAAGGTTTGAGAACTATTTGTATTTATTAAGATTGAGCTGGCTTGGGACCTTATGCAGTGGAAATTAGGAAAGCCAGAAAAAATTCAGAGACACTTGAACAGCATGGAAAAGGGTACACAGTGCCATTCTGGGAGGCATATAAGAGTATCAGTTGCCTCCTCAAGTTAAATGGAATGGTAAAGCACATCAGACTTAGTGTAGGCTTAAGAAAAACAAACCATTGGCTAATGGGCATCTCAGTAAAGGATGAAATCCCCACCTGAGCAGATACAATGGCAGGGGATTTTAGCTGTAAGGTCAAGAGCTGAGGAAATGACCAAACATGAAGAGATCAGCTAAGGAAGCCTTAAAGACAGAATCACAACTTTACCAGAAAATTGATAATACCCACAAGACTTGCAGTGGTTCAGGAACTGTCAGATGAAGAGGAAAAATTAGGATTTGTAGGTGCTAAATGTATCCCCAATGTAAC
This sequence comes from Ramphastos sulfuratus, assembly GCA_013399055.1. Lineage (NCBI taxonomy): Eukaryota > Metazoa > Chordata > Aves > Piciformes > Ramphastidae > Ramphastos > Ramphastos sulfuratus. The sequence continues at coordinate 26,381 of WBNM01032422.1, read as the reverse complement.
CCACTGAAGTTAAAAGAATTGCAGAACAGGTTAACTGATGCTTAGTGTTTACTGGTGGAATGAAAACATTACAACTGCTGTGTTCTTTGCTCTTTCAGAGATCATAGCTATTTCCAACAATTAGTGTTGGACAGGGAATTCTTTAACTGGAAAGAAACAAAGCAGGGTGGCAAATCCTAAAGATCCTGAAACTGAATGAAAAGATTACAACTACTATGTTCTTTGCTCTTTCAGAGATCATAGCTATTTCCAACAATTAGTGTTAGAGAGGGAAGAGAATTCTTTAACTGGAAAGAAATAAAGCAGGGTGGCAAACCCAAAAGATCCTGAAACTGCCCTTCTGTTGTCTTGTTCCTGCCACAATGTATGCTGCTTGCTTCACCTGATTAGGACCTTTATCCACACGTGATTTCCACACTAGACCTGCAATTATGGAAAACCTCAGGCCTGGGAACTTGAATTAAAGACACCTCTCTTGGAAGTGTTCAAGGTTTTGGCAGTGCCTGCAGAGAGCATACAAGAGCTAGGACATCACAGAAACAAATAGCCAGACAGCAGTTGGTACTTGGCAGAGCTCCACAGTCAGCCTGGTAAATGGTGATAAGGAAAAAGTAAACTAAAAATGTTTTAAGGTGAAAGAAATGTAGGTGGCTATATCCATCTCCAACCAGATCCATGCCCTTTAGTGACAACATTTTTGGATTCAAAAGCTAGAGCATCAAAGATGAAGTTATTTGGGCACATGACCACGGTTGGGTTCCTGAGGTTGGGTCCTGTGCAGGTTGCAAAGCATAAAGAGGCCTCCAGAGCAGTAACCTCTCCCTTGAGCATACATACACCTCTAGTAAGATAAAACCAGAGACAAACTGGAGAAGCTACCCCAACCAGGTATTATAGCACATGCATTCCATGGGGAAGTAAGTGATGGTTTACAATCAACTGCTTCCAAGTTTTAAAAGCAAGGCTGAATTCTTACATCAAATGACAACAAACAGGAGTGCTAATGTGGTGTGGAACAAAAAGCATAAGGCAACCTGCTACACCCTCTGTATGTTCAAAGCATACAGCAAGCCAAGTTCTGGCCTTGTTACCACAACTGGAGCTAAGTAATCTCCTAAAGTTAAAAGGCTCCTTGCAGAGTTTTAGAATAAAACAGTCTGCCCATTGATTGCAGCAGATTGGTTGTGGGTTTATATTAAAGAAGCTAAAACCCCCAATCTGATCTTCCAAACCTCTTTCATACACAACTTCAACATTTTAAAATGTTGCATTTCTGTCACAGGCAGGAGGACACTTAAACCTAACTCTGTGGATTCCCTTTCTTCTTTTCTGCAGACAGTAATGTAGATGCTGCATTTCTACAGCATGCAGAAGCTGTAGCAGCAGTAACTCACAGGAGTGCAGATCATGTTTTGCTTTTTTTGAAACCTAAAGCAGATTTTGGTTTTGCAGTTCAGTTCCATTCAGCTGAATTAGGCTTCATACACAAAGGCACTGAATGCTCATGCCCCCTTGATGTAAACAGGATGAAACCACTTGCAGGGCTTGATCTTTAAAAAGGGGAAAGGCAAGGATGAAATGCTGGATCCTCCTCTGGTATCAATGGGATTGCTGCTCTTCAGCTGACTTGTGCACCAATTCTGATCTAACACAGTATCATAGAATAATAGAATCATAGAATGGTAAGGTTGGAAGGGACCTCAAGGATCATCTAGCTCCAACCCCCTGCCATAGGCAGGGACACCTCCCACTAGTACAGGTCACTCAAGGCCTTGTCCAGCCTGGCCTTGAACACCTCCAGGGAGGGAGCAGCCACAACCTCCCTGGGCAACCTGTATTCTAGGGGCCTTAAAGTGCTTCTCTATTGGATTAATAAAAGTATCAGGAACTTCTATGCAAGTATTTTTCAGGATTCCACTTAACATTGGCTTAGTCTCCATCAGTACTTACTTTTGGATGACAAATAGGCAGATAGTCTCACCAGCCTGAAAAAAACAAGGCAAACATGTTCCTACAGAACAGAACACTGAACACACAGGAATCACAAAGCTGTTTCAACAGAGAGAGTTAAGAATTGGTAAAAAGAAGGAATTATTTATTATTCAGTTCTAAGTGACCTCAGTTTCACATCATGGAATTTAATTTACCTTTTAAGACAGGTGAACACAGCTTACAGAATTCTTCAAACAACTTTTGCATTCTGCTTTCTTAATCATCTTAATTCACAGACCTCCAGGAGTCCCTTCCAATGCCTACTGCCTACCCTCTTATTTCAGCTATTTAAATCTTTCAGCTGCAGTGGGATTCAGTATCACTGTATTCATCATCACAGAAAAAAAAAAAAAGACATATATAAATAATAAAATATATAGCTTAGAAAGTTTAAAGGCACTGTTGTATTTTCTGTGGTTCATAACCTGACAAAAGTTCTTTGGAATCTTAGCAGTACTGTTCTAGTTCAGTACAACAGCACTGAAATGAGGAACTGTGGTGTTAGCCTAAACAGTCTGTTCTGTTGTGTTTGTGTAAAGGAAAGCAAGCTCAAGAGGAAACCCCATATGCACCACTTCTGTAAATGCACAGTGAAAAGCCATGCTCACAGGAGAAGCAGTGCAGCATGGAAGTGATCTTTCAGGGGTGGGTTTGGTGGGATAAGGTGGAGCTTAAAGGAGCAGCTTTGAGGTATATCTAACTGGAACTACGGGGTGACCAAAAACAATAGTAAGGAGCTATGGGAAGTCTTTGCTTCTGTAAAATGCTTTATGGTGATTTCATTCATGAGGATTCCTTCTTTTCCTCCACTTCCAGCAGGTCATCGAGGAATTCCACAACTTCACCCTAGAAAGGGTTAAATGTAACAGAAACAAGTTAATCTGTACTGCAGAATCAGTGGGAAAGTTAAACTGTTTTAATCAAAACACAGGCTGTAACATTGTCTAAATACTTTTAACACCCTTCATACAAAAGCTAGCACAATAAGCCTATCAAATGCAAGCAAATGGCCCTCACAGGAGTAGCACAACGACTTGCAGTGACATCAGAGCTTAAAAAGGAAATGTTACACTTCTCAGCAAACCTTCTTATATTTTTCAGGTATATAAACAGACAATAAGATCCCCAAACTCAGAAAGCAGAGGCATACATTTTTAAAGCAACTGTTAGACTAGGAAATTGTTAAGTTACCAGAAAAATTTAAATAATTTCAGAAAGCTTCACAATTCAAAGCAGAAGTCTTTTGTAGAACTGTAACTTTGATTTTTGCATCTGTTTGCCCTAACTGTTTATGTCTTCTGTTACATCCTTCAACACACAGCTCGATTTTCAACCACAGATCTTCACATGCCATGCTTCAATGCAGAAAAAATGTGAAAAAACAGATACCAGAATGTTTTCCATACTGGAAACAAATACATTTGGTTTAGATCCAGAGTAGAAAATATTGTGTTTATAAGCTCTGCCCTGCTAATACAGAGTACCAGCACAACATAATAACCCACTTCTCTATTTAAACTACCCCTAAGATCACAGGATGTTAGGGGTTGGAAGAGACCTCTGGAGATCATCAAGTCCAACACCCTGCGAGAGCAGGACCGTAGAATCTAGTGCAGGTCACATGGGAACACATCCAGACAGGGCTTGAAAGTCTCCAGAGGAGACCCCACAGTCTCTCTGGGGAGCCAGTTCCAGTGCTCCAGGTCCCACCCTTACAGTAAAGAAGTTCTTCCTCATGTTAAGGTGGAACGTCCTATGCTATAGTTTCCATCCATTGCTCTTTGTCCTACCACAGGGCACAACTGAGAAGAGTCTATCCCCTTCCTCTTGACCCCCAGCCCTCAGGTATTTATAAACATTTATTAAACCCCCTCTCAGTTTTCTCTTCTCCAGACTAAAGTAATTATGTCATAAACCATAATCAGGTGTTTTCCTGCAGTCAATGCTGCAAGTCCATGATACATTTCCAATCTTTTATTCTAATAACTACAATGTTCTTTTAAAACATTTTACTCTAACTATGATTTTTAAAAACAACCTCCTCATCTTTCCTCTCTTGATATAAGCCTATGCTCTAAAGAGGTCTTAACATGTCATTTGGCTTTCTTCCCCTCTCATGTTTATTGCCTCTCATGTTTAAAATAATGAGTATGTTTAACAGTTACATTGAAAACAAATAACCCTTGCTTGGATGCTAATTCACCATTCCCTTCGCCACCCATTCCAGTCTTTGTGAGCTGTATTAGGCTGCTGAGTCTGTTCCATGAAGACAGCAAACAGTATTTTACAATCCTAATTAAATTTTAAGCACATATTTGTCTACAAAAGATGTTCCTTAGGAAGACAACACCTTCTCAAACATGCAACCTGTTACTCAAAAGTTTACAGTTTTCTATTCCAGTGAGGGAAGGGCATTAAAAGCTCTGTCAGTGAAAACAATAAGAGGAAATAGAGAATTGTTATCTATTTTGATTACTACAATTATATTATAGATATGGTGATTAAAAAACACTAACATTTTTCAGAAGTGTGATTAGCAGGGAGAGAAATAATGAGAATCAAGCAAACAAAACAATATTCAGGAGGAGAGCTGGCTGAAGTACCAGCTGGTCTTGTTCCCTGCTTCACAGTTGCATCTCAAAAGACTGCTGAGTTTTTGCAGCTATGAAGTCGTTTTAGTAAGTCTTGAAGGACATGAATTTATTTTGCTTTGACTTTGTTCAAAACATCTAAGCATCCAATTCAATAAAGAACACAAGAAAAAAGATGTCCTATTCCCTACTTGTCTTCCTGGTTGCAGGAAATCTGGCACTTGCAAAGCAGGAATTCAACATTTCTGCATGTTTTCCTTTGTTACAAGTATTTCGATTGCCTCAGAAGGAACTCAATACCACTTCACAACTGTACATGAAGAAAATAGTCACTAGGTCCAACAGTCACTATGCAAGCACTTGAAAGATACAGAAATAGAGGCACAGAGGACTTCAGGTCAGGTTTTACAGCACAGCTCCTAAAACTGCGGGCACAAGCCTCCTGAAGGACTACAGACAGGTCACATTAAGTCTTAACAGTCATGAGACTGGGAATACAGGTGCCCACTACAGGGGGTCCAGGTCTAATTCAGACCAATTCTTTTACACCTCAGGATCACAGAATTACAGATACTAAAGAAGATTTCTCTCCTTGGTCTACCTCAAAAGGTAGGAGTCTGAGAGGCAGGGTGGATATCTGGCTGGATAGCTCAAAGTATAAAGACGACACAGGAATTTCAATACTGTACCTTTTGTAACTCAACCATATGGGCATTGAATTCAACTCATATTATGGTCATGTTCCTCAGCAAGATCACAGAATCACAGATTGGCAGGGGCTGAAAGGGACCTTGAAAGATCATCCAGTCCAACTCCCCTGCCAGAGCAGGATCACCTATACCAGATCACACGGTAATGCATCCAGGCGGGTGATAGGATATTTCAGAAGATGCAGATCCAAACAGAATTAATTGTTTTGGTTTTTTTTTCTTCTGGAATGTTTTCAAATCAAGAAACATGTAAGAAGCCCAAGTTTTAAATAGAAAAGACTATTTAAAAGCAACAGTATTAAAAAAAAAAAAAAGGTTTAAAAGTTGAAATCTCCAATCGCTGAAACTGATCTTCGAGGAAGGTACAATGGAAGCTGTTGTGGTCTAATGGGAAGCACCAAGGAGCAAGAGAGGTGGAAGTATGGCAATAATACAAAAATAGTTGTCCAAACAATGCACATAGAGAAAATATGCTGTAATGCAACTGAATACTTGCCTGGGTGTTGGTTATTTTTGAAGAGGCAAAAAAGCCAGATTACAGTTAATGACAAACAAAACCTGTAGTTAAACACTTTTGCCTGTGCATGCAGAGGCAGAGTGTAAACCACTTGCAACTGATCCCCTGTCTGGTTGGCAGCCTAATGAAAAGGTGGCAATGCTACATCAGAAGAGTTAATGACATTGTCACACTAGCAGCTGTGACCAGACTGATCACTGTCCTCACCACATTAACACTCACTTGATATGTCCCACCAGGCACTTTGCACGAATGAGGTTAGCAAATCATTCATTCCAGGAAGAAGCCTCCTGCCTGCCTGTATCTAAGAACTTCATGCCTGCAGATCTGGAGTCTAAAATGATTCTCTGAGAGGATTTAAGCATTCAGTAACACGGTTCCTCCTGTTATCTTTGGCTCCTACTTACATTAATAGCAAGGACATCAATTTTCCTAAGCAAAGTCAACTGCAAACCCGTAATTCTTTCTGCTGTCAGCTACTAGAGGAGACAACAGCTACCCAGCTCTAATGCAGGTTACATAAAAATGCTGCTCAATGCTGATGTAATTCAGAGTTGAGCAATATATGGCCCAAAGCATGATGCAGCTGCCTGGCTGGTAGCTAGTACATTAGTATATGAGGTCTGATTAAGCTAAAGGAAGAGAAGGGTTTGTCACCAGACCAGTACATGCCTGATAGCAAACTGGAAAGTACAAACAGGTGGACTGCTTGGTCAGCTGCAGTGAAACACGTCCTCATTGGCAAGCTGGCTCTCAGTTCACAGTCACTGCCTCCTGGTTTGCGCTGAAGGCCAGGTACACATTGCAGGTACAAAAGCTCTGCTGGCACCTCATGACCTCCCTCCCTGTTCTGCTGACCTCTTTCCTCTCCCCGTCCACGTACAGTCAGTGGATAAAGTGGGAGTGACAGAGTGAGAACATATGGGAAAAGATGGGACAGGTACAGCCTGCGATATGGGAGGCATGACACCAAACGGCAGCAGAGGAATGCTCCCAAGCTAGTGTGAGTGGCAAGAAGAGTGGCTGATCTGATAAACTGGAGCCTCTGTCAGATATGCAAACTGAGCACTCTTGGTTTAGATTAACAACTGAGCAGAGGAACAAACAGAAAGAACACATTTTGTACCATGGTAAGTAATTCAAGAAGTTAAGTGCCATAAGGAATTTTGTACAATGGTAAGTAATTCAAGAAGGTTTTACAGAGGGCAAGTACAAGCGGGATATTAGGAGGAAGTGGTTCTTCACAGAGAGAGTGATTTGCATTGGAATGGGCTGCCCAGGGAGGTGGGGGAGTTGCCATCCCTGGAGGTGTTGAAGAAAAGCCTGCATGGGGCACTTAGTGCCATGGTCTAGTTGATAGCTAGGGCTGGGTGATAGGTTGGACTGGATGAGCCTGGAGGTCTCTTCCAACCTGGCTGATTCTATGATTCTATAACAAAAAAAATTACTTTAAAACAGAATTCTTGGTCAGTTCTGAAGAAGATAGCCCAAGCTAGTGAGATTGGTGCACTATTTCTAAGTGAAGAATACAGAACTCCCCCCTTGTTACCAGAAGCTGAGCATCCAAGACCAAGGTACACGTTGGGCCAGGGATTGTTGCTGATCTTTCCTTATGCAATACTAAATGCTGCATTCACACATATAACCTTTCAGAAGGAACATCTGTGTTTTGGAGACTCCTAGGCAGCTATTAAAACAAACAGCAAAGAGGAAAAGCTACCAAGACAGGGCTCAGTTGTGGCCCACTTGATACCCATGGTCCAGCACCGACTTTTCTTTTGACAGCAGCACTTAAAAATAGCAGGAAGTGGTGGCAGTTGCACTGCTCCCTGACAGACATGGATATTCTGCTGTTGGTTGCAAAGACAGAACATTGCTTTCTGCAGAGCAAATATTAATCATTCTTGAGTGCTTGCTTCCACCTACAATCTGCTCTGTCCTTTTTCATTGAGGACTGGAAAAGTTCTGGGAAAAAAATATTTTTTTTTTTAATAACTCATACTTTCCATGCATCTGCTGAGGACTTTTTCTATAAGGATCCCATATACACACAGTGGGATAGCCTGTTCTTCAGGTAAGAAAAAATAGTAAAATAACAGTGTTCTAGAAAGAATTAAGACCTACAGAAAAATATTATTATGGACATGCTTTCATATGTGATTACCAGTGAATGACTAAGAAACAACCTTTATCCTGACTCATCCAGCAAACTCGGCCTTCAGGGACAATACACAGAGCAAGAAGAATTCACTGGATCTTTGCTTCCTTACAATTTATGACCTAAAAGGAAAATATTTATCTCACAAAATTTCCCCTGGCTGTCCTTCACAGTCAAAGATCCTGTTCAACAGGGAGAGTAATAGATTTGATTCTCTTACGTGTTGGGTGTAGGTGGTAAGGCTGTGGGAGCTGGAAGGGTTGCAGAGGTGGCCTCTGTGAGGAGAGGTCAGGGCCACCCTGTAACTAATGAGTAATTCTCCTGTAACTAGCCCAGTACCTAATTTGAGCAAATAATGGGATTAGTGACAAAGATTTAGGTTATGAAAAACAGTGTTCAAGGACAAATAATCTTCCAAGAGCAAAGACAAAGATCTGATGTAGATGACTGTGGAGGACATGTGCTCTGTGGGGCTAACAGAGCCTGCAAGTGCCCAGGCTGGTGATATTTTTTTGGGAGGACACATTCTTTCAGGATAACAGTAAGGCATCTTTCAATGAGCAGCTCAGCCTGAAAGGTTTATTCAGCCTTTGAGCAAGAAAAAGTTCCTTGATCTAACCTTCAGTTAAAACATGAGAGCTCACTGTAACCACCTCAAAGCACTCCCAGATCCTCCATGAGCAGTACAGACCAGGCTCGACATTCCTTGCATTCCAGGAGGGGAAAATACAACCTCAATTCTTTGTGCAGGAAAATTATTTGGCCATTAACTTGTTTATTTTTCAGGTACTTAAATCCACAATGTGATCCTCTGTCAGATGCTTTTAGGTTGATCTTTCTGGTTTTGTTTTTGTTTGCTGTTTATTTTTTTTTTAATATTAAGAGAGCTTAATTGTTCTTTACATGTATTTTAACTACTTTCTCAAGTATTTTCCCACTTCATTTCTTAATGACATATTCTGAACCTGTAACTTCCCATATACTACAGAAGACTGCAGTGCCACTACAGTGGTTACAATAAATATACAGTGAATGTGCTTTCCTCTTTTTAATGCCCATAAAACATGAGGCAACCCAGTTCCAGAGCAACTTCAAGTTGCTTGCACTGTACTGAAAATAGAAGCCTTCTAGGGGCTTTGTTTCTGAGCTGTGCTCCTGCTCTCCTGCCTGCTTTCTGCTACATGCAGAAGCTTAAGAAAACATGGGGAGGTAAGCATTTCAGGTAATGTCAGCATCTGCAGCTTGGGGACATTCTGCCATTTAAGCCCAGACATATTTGAGCTTCCCATGGTAGGTGGTTTAAAAGGAAGGAGGCACAGCTTTGATGAAGACACACATCCAATGGTAAAGAAGCAAGCTGGGAAAGCAGAAAGCTTCTGGCGAGGCGGCCACATAGTCAGTAGCTCCACTAAGAAATGATGCTGAAAAAAAAAACCACCTTTTTTTTTTTAATTAAAAAAAAAAAAGAAATGTATGTTGAACAGGGACTATAACAATGCTAGTTAGCAGCCAACTCTCTCTGAAACAGCTGCCACCAGCTTTTCTCCCTGTAGCAGACATGTTGGGCTGAGTTCACAGGCAGAGCAGGATTTACAGGTCTGCAGTTGCAACCTGCCGTTATGAGAGCACTTGAACATATGCAAAATGTGAGTTCATTTAGCTGAAAATAAGTTAGCAATTTCTGAACAGAAAAATAGGCTGAATTCAGGTTATTATTTGCTATAAGTAGTCCACTGGGCCTTCATGCTTTGATACTATGCCATAACGTTCTCTTACCACCAGTCACATTAGTTCAACACTTAGTCTCCTTTGCATGACAGTTAGGAATGGAGCCTTTAAATTTCAGCTACTACACAAATGGACACACACATTATATACAAATCAAAAGATCAAGATGCCAAAAAATGGGGGTGAAAACTGCCAACAGTTTTCCACCTACTGATTAAATACTGAAAGAAAAAACACATTGTAGGATCATCCCAGCCAAATACTTGTGGTTCTTACATAATAAGAACTCAGAACAGCTAAGTAGCTATTCCTGAAAAAAAAAATTCCTCAAGAACATGGATTTTATGGGCCAGAAAGATGTCTCATACAATTAGTGTAGTGCTGAAGTCATAGCTACACTAGCAGAGTATCTGGCTCCTAATGGCATTTCAGTTTGCTACTAAACCTCTGCCACACTAGGAGCTATATTGATTATAGCCTTTATGCACTGCACATCTGAACAGAAATCAAAAAGCTTGACTATCCATGGCTAACTAAGATGACAACACTGTGTAATGTTCTTTTAACTGCACTGTGGAAAACTGTAAGGTTATTTAATAATGATTACTTTTAAGAAAAAGTAATTTGTAGCTACTTGGTGCTAATTTTCACATCTACTAAAGTCACCCCTACTGCGTTTAATGTTTGAACTAGAGTTTTTCATTTCCTTGTGGAAAAACATGAATAAAATAACAGGACAGTTATTTTTTGTAGTGACATATGCAAAAATCATTACTGCATGTTCCAGCTTCTGCAATTACTGCAGTGTATTATTGGAAGAAGTCACATGTTCTCACTCACTTTGCTAATGGGATTTAAAAAGACACATGGATGATTTGGGAAATGGGAGCACTGAGAAGTCTGAAGAAAGTGAGATTCTCCACTTGGCAATAATGACATCTATACATAGGTAGAGATCCTTTTGTCATATCATAGAATTGTAGAATGGTCTGGCTTGGAAAGGACCTCCAAAGGTCACCTAGTCCAACTCCCTCTGCAGTGAGCAGGGGCATCCTCAACTATATCAAGTTGCTTCACTCAAGGGAAGAGAATGGTGTATTTTCTTCTGCAGATTTTATGGGGTAGTTGGTCTGCAAGTAACTCCACATACCACAGAAACTCACAAAAGGTGTTGCCTATGGCCCAAGAAGCACATAGTTTAAATAAACAGTGCACTAAAAAGATAGGTTGCCTCCATTCTTAACAATTTTTAATAAAGTTTTTTACTCTAACACCTTATCTGGGTTTGTCATCAGTTTTCAGCATTCCTATGGAATAAACTTTCCTATCTGTTGCCAGGAGAAATAATAATAAAAAAAAAAATATTCCACTTACACTAACAGGTCCTACCCATGTAGCAGAAACTGCAAGGTTGCAATTTTACCTTTGTGCTATTCCTGTTCTGTCTGACTCCCTGGAAGGCTCCTGCAGCCAAAGACAAGTTCTGGTAGCCAGGGATTTATGTGTTCACTAGCAAAAGCCAGAGCCAAACCAGAAGCATGGACAACCTCCATCCCTCCTAGGTTCTTCAGCTCCAGTAAGGGAGGGCACAGAAGCCCTTTAGCTTTCCCCTGGAAACGGTAACTTTCCTTATATGATGAGACTATGGGGTAGGGGAATCCGTGGCACAGCCAGGCCCAGGAGCTTTGGTTGTTCACTCCAAACATATAACCCAGTGTAATGAGACTTCCTTGTCACACATTTATTATGTGTTTGTATTATGTATTTTATATTTATTATGTATTTATTGTATTTATGTATTATATATTTATACATACATACATATACACACACACACATGCACATATATGTACACACACTACTTCTCTGCCCCCTGGTGCGTGCCTATGTATATATGTGTGTGTGTGTATATATATATACATATATATATACAAACACACATATATACACACAGTCACACACACACATATACATACACACACACATATACATACACACACACATATACATACACACACACTACTTCTCTGCCCCCTGGTGTTATAGCTTGCAAAGTGAATTTTCTGGGTTTGTGGCCTGAATTCATTACATTTATTACTCTTGTGTTAATCCTGAGCATATTCATTTAAATGGTATGTGATGTACTTTGGGTTTGTTTCTTATATTCTATTTACAGAAGAAAAAAATATCATAAATTACATGAAGATTTGCTTACAAAGTTTTTCCATATTAGCTAAAGCCTGGAAGTCCACCTATGTATCATCTTCATTTCACTGTGACTGCTACTTTTTTTAATGATGATTTTCTTTCTAAAAAAACTCACCTCATCATCATCCATCAGATGTTCCTTTGCAAATTCATACATTTCCAGCTGGAGTGTGGTTATGTTGTGGTATCGAACTGCCTCCTATAAAAAACCCCACAATGTCTATGTTATTTTAGGGTAGCAAGACAGGGGAATGCCATCACATCTCATCTGAAGTCATTCCAGTGAAGTCAGACCCAGACTCAGCAGAAGGTAGATCCCAGGGTGGGTTATAATGTTTGAGAAAGGAAACAGCAGTACAGCAAGCAGCACATCCAATGTCTTCTGTAGATCTTTCTCAGCACAGGCTCCACCAGTGCGAGAAGAACAAAGCACTCGCCTCTTTCTCAGGTTTCAAAGCACTGGCGAGTCTGAGCCTAGGGAAGGAGCCTGCCAGAGCTGAGCAGCAGCCTGTGCCCGCATTCCAGCGGGCTCTGGACAGCAGAAGGCAGGCAGTTCTGGGAAACGGAGACACCAAACTCTTTTGACCGATAGTGACTCAGCCACTCAGCCCCTCAGCCTGAGGCTGGGCTAGCGAAACTCTGCAGGGTCACTCACCTGTCCCTCCTCAGTTCCCTGCCCATTTGCCTTGAGAGTACAGCTTCGCTCAGCCACCTACTCTCCTATTTGTGAATACCAACGCTAATCTGCTTTGATTACCCTGTTTAACTCTTTTGGTGAGAAAAACTGGAGGCTTCCTCTCTCTTTCACAAGAACTTCGAAAGCTTAGTGGCAGAGCCAAATGCTGCTGTCACCCCATCACGACTTTGTGAACATAAACCAGAAGCACTGCAGCTTTCATGGCAAGCAGTTAGGACAGCAAGCATCTTCTGCTCATAGTTACATGGGATCAAAGTACAAGAAAACATATCTGTGTGCATTTAATATTATATATTTAAAAATTAAGTTATCTATAGTCCCCAGCTCCTGACAAGTTATCAAAGAAACATTCAGAGTTAATGTGTAGGGTCCTTGTTCCGTCCCCTTGGCACTTGAATGCCAAACCTGCCTGTGGTGTGCAGTTTTATACTGTTGCTACCCCTCAATCCCACCACTGTCAAGCATTGTCTCCAATATGGCTATAATGCACAGCTTTGTTCCCAAAAGCAGAGACAAAAGAGCAGTCCCTTTCCCTTGTGAGCTCAGACTTGCTGCTCCCTGAATGAACCAAATGTATTTTCACTGCCTTCTGTCTTAGTTGGACTTGTTGCACAGAACTCAACAGCTGTCCACAAATAAAAACCACTTAACTCAAATGACTTCAGCTGGCTGGCCTGAGAGGAAGGAAAAGTATAAGTCTGAAGTCAGTGCAATCTATAAGGTTGCACCCTTGAACTGTTCTGCAGTGCTGCCACAGATAAAGCCAGTCACCTAAGCACTGTACAGCTGTATTTAGTTTAACAGAGCATTAAGGATCATAGGATTGTTTGGGTTGGAAAGGACCTCTGAGATCATCGAGTTCAACTGTTAATCCAACACTGCCAAGTCCATCACTGAACCATGTCACTCAGCACCACCTCTACACAGCTTTTAAATACCTCCAGGAATGATGACTCCACTACTTCCCTGAGCAGCCTGTTTCAGTGCTTGACAACCCTTTGTAGTGAATAATTTTTTCCTCTTGTCCAACTTAAACCTCCCCTAATAAAACTTGAGGCTGTTTCTTGTTTTACTGCTTGTTATTTGGGAGGAGAGACCAACTCCACCTCTCTACAACCTGCTTTAAGGTAGTTGTAGAGAGTGATAAAATCTACCCTGAGCCACCTTTTCTCCAGGCTAAACAACCCCAGCTCCCTCAGCTAATTTTTTAGGTCGAGGGCCTTTGGGTCAGTACAGGTTTTGGTGACTGAGATGTCTGAGGAGCAACATGAAAAGGCAAACTGCTGTTGCTTGATCAAGGTTAACTTAAGTGACCCTTCCGTGGGCAAGTCATGCATTAAGAGAAAGAGAAAGTACTACATCTAATTTATCATAGAATAGCTTAGGTTGGAAGAGATCTTAGAGATAACCTACTCCCTGCAATAGGTGGGGATACCTCTCCACTGGACTTGGCTACTCAAGGCCTCATCCAACCTGGCCTTGTATACTCCCACGGAGATGGCATCCACAATTTCCCTGGACAACCTATTCCAGAGTCTCAGCACAAGGTGGAGTCCCATAAGAGCAGTGTAAAGGGGCAGAATCCCCTCTCTTGATGGCAGCCCAGCACATGATTTGCCTTCTGAGCTGCATGAGTGTGCTGCCAGCTCACAGCGAGCTTCTCATCAATCAATACATCCAAGGCTCTTTCCTCAGAGCTACTCTCAACCCACTCAGCACCCAGCCTGTATTTGTGCCTGGGACTGGCCTGACACAGACACTGGATGGACTTTGCACTTTGTGGAAAGCATATTGCTGAAGGCTAACTACTTGTACAGCACATACCACTGATGCCTAGAGTCACTTAGCTTTCACAAAGCAGTTAATTCAATTGCAGGGCATAAATTCTGATAACAAGAAATGTCAGAAAATTCAATTTGATTGTCAGAGCCCAGGCTGCAGAGTCCAGAGACACAGCAAAGATGCTTTTGTGTGAAAAATTTCCTTGGACGTGGAAATGTAAGAACAGCATAAAAGCCATTTTCAGAGTAATTTTTCAAAGCCAAACGACAATCATTGCTGGATGGAGTGATGTTCTCTGCAGGTTCTTTGCAGCAAGTATTCTAATTGAGATACTTAGATGTAATATGGTCCTGAGCCTTATTCTGCCCTCATCTACCTGACTGCAGTCTAAATGGAGTAAGTGGAAAGTGAGTTAAGCTGGGGTTATCATATTCTGACACATTCCAATGCCTGCAGAACCTGAAATAACAAGCAGGTGGTCAATTACATGTTGGCAAATACTAACTAATTGACAAAAGTCTGTCACTGGAGTGATTTTTTTTTTTCATCAGGAGATTTTAGGCAAGGCAAATAAAGACATAAATATGCTTAAATGGCAGACAAGTACCAGCCTGAACTTGCTTGTCATCATGTCACATTATGGCTTTTGTAGCATATGTTAATAAAAAAAGAAAATATAATGACATTCACTGTCTACATTACAGCTCTGAGTACACCTTTCCACATGCTTTTAATAAAACACTGTGTTTAACTCCAGAACCAACAGACAATCTGCATTTTCCTAACCTCTGACTCTCAGTTTCATGTTAATACCTGAGTTTGTCTAGAAGGCATTTGAATTGATTCACCTACCGATCTGGGCTGAAAATCCTCTTCTGTAAGTCCCCATTTGTCCTTGTGGTACTGATAATAGACCATGTTCTGTTTCATTACTTCATCTTTCTGGTCAAACAGAAGGTAACTAGCAGCAGAAGAAGCTGCATTCTTCATGTCATTCACTAATGAATAAACATACACACAAAAAAAACACCACACGTAAGACAAATGAACAAACTCCTACTATTATCTAAGCTCTGAAAAACTCAGAAAGAAACAGACTCCCATGTTCTACTGCCCCAGCAGCTGCAGAGAGAGAGAAAAAAAAATGCTTCCCAGGCAGAATATATCAGGAGTTTGTTCTAAAACAGGTAAGGTCATAAGTGACTTTTCTCTGATAGTTTTCTAAGAAAATCCTACTCAGATGTTCCTTCCAGGTATTCCAGTGTCAATGAGGTATCAGCCCACATTTTATTAATGCTCATTGGGGCATCTATTTAAGAAAAAAGGTTATATATGTACTGTAGTGATTTAAGGTTTGTTGGAATAGTCTAATAAAAGAAATTGGTACTTTTCTGAAAGTTCAGTGCAGAATCTAAGTGAATTAGAGGATTGGATGTAAAAGAGTAATAACAATAAACTCTATGTCATTCATTGGAGGTATAAAAAGCCAAAGTATAAACAATTCTTGCTTCTTAGCTCTTGGGCACTGGATCTGTTTGCTTCTCCTTTGCTCCTCTCCAACTCCTACACCAACATTTTCCAGATAACACATAAGCCTTGCTGGTTTTGCGTCTGGGGAGGTGAGAGGGTGGTGTTGGCCCCTTCTGGGCTTTCTTTCTCCAGAGGGGCAAGATTGGATTTCTGTATTATTTCTAAATTGTATATATTTACCTGTATTTACAATTATGTTTTTTATATATGCTTTTAAATTTAGCTTTTCTGTAAATACAGCTTTATCTTACCTCCAAGCTGTCTGAGCTGGTCTGGTAAATCTTAATTAGTGGGGGAAGTTCCTAATCCACCACACACACATAAATCCTCTCTTTTTTTTTTTTTTTTTTTTTTTTTTTTGGTAGTAGAATTGATAAAGAGGGAAGAATCAGTGTGCAAAACATACTCAAACAACAGAAGCTAAAGACATTAATGGCTTGATGGTACATGGCTGGATGTGTTTTCTTTTGACATCGCAGGAATAGCTCTAAGGGCTGTCTGTGTTCTTTACAGTTGAACTTCAAGAAACCACAAAAAATACTGACTGATTTATCTATCACATATGTAGTCACAGAGTACCAGAACACTACCATTGCTGTTAAGTGGTCCTTTCTTTCTTTGAAACCCTTTTTGCCCCACAGGCTCATTCTAACAGGATTGTAAGAATCCATTAGGAAAAAGCAAATGGTATGAAACACTCTGTAGGTTTGTCTGTGGAAGAAATTCTGAACAGTAAATTGAAAGTTTAGTGTTTATTAAAAAGAGTAAGTGGTGTTATGTTAAATGTACTGCCTTGAAGTCACAATGTTTCTTCTGAGTTAGAAAATTAAGAAAAAAAATATTGTTAGAGTTATGCATTCAGCTTCTTATGAACCACGTGGGCCTTGACAGCTTGACCACCACAGCTTTTTGGCACAAACCATCATTCTATTTCTTGTACACAGGTGTAAAAAAAGGGCTCTGTGTCACTGCACTGTGTTCTGATATATAGCAATTGGCTGATACTGCTTACCCTACCATGCCATATTATGAACTATTTCAAAAAGGCAGATAAATTGGTGCATCATTTAAACATCTAAAAGACATATGATGAATGTTTATCACTCATACGAACACTTACATCAAACTCTAAAAAGTCACAACAATGCATAAACCAGAACAGAAGGGCCTGCCCTGGACAAAATCCAGCCCTTATGGGACTTATGCTCAGCAATTTGCTTTGTTCTGGACAAAACACATGAGCATGGGCTCTCTGCATTATAGTTATCTCCCATGTTTGTTAAGGACAATTATACAGAGAGAGAAAAATGCCAGGCAGCTCACACTTTCTGTCCCAGAACAAGTTAAAATGTTCTGGAGGCCAGTATTTTGCATTCTAAAGCATTATAACTAGAAGAAAAGATTATGAATGGAAACTGTCTCACATCATCCCACTGGTATTTAAGCATATTAAATATCTACTTACATTTATAATATGCAAACTGCAAGTAATGGTACATGGTGGCCACAAATTTCTCAACGACAAAGCCTCCTATAATAGGTGTCAGATTACTCTCACACTGCACTTTGCATGCAAGGACTTCAATATAATGGTCTAGAAGGAAGAAAAGAACAACACAGGATATGGATAATGCACAGTGAATTATTATAACCCCTTCCATTAGCTGCCCATTAAAATCTGGCCTTATAAGGCTCTCCTGGGTCCTCTGCATCTGGATCTTGCTTGCCTGGGAATATGAATATCTGCAACTCCATCTGAAATTCCTGTCAAGTACTGGTACTCAGCCTTTCTGTAAGGTCCTGCTTCTGGGTTCAGCCAATCCCAGGCACAAACCCAGGGTGGAGAGTAGCTCTGAAAAAAAGAGCCTTGGGTGTACTGACTAATGAGAAGCTCGATGTGAGCTGGCAGCGCACTCATGGAGCCCAGAAGACAAATTGTATCCTAGGCTGCACGAAGAGGAGTGTGGCCAGCAGGGTAAGAGAGGTGATTCAGCCCCTTTACTTCTGCCCCAATACTGCATCCAGTTCTGATGTCTCCATCACAAGAAGGACACAGAGCTGCTGGAGCAAGCCCAGAGGAGGGCCACAAAGATGATCCAAGGGCTGCAACAGCTCTGCTATGAGGACAGGCTAAGGGAGCTGGGGCTGTTCAGCCTGGAGAAGAAAAGACTCTGGGGGGACCTTAGAGCTGGCTTCCAATACCTGAAGGGATCCTACAGGAAGGCTGCTAAGGGACTTTTCATAAGGGTTTCTAGCAATAGGACAAGGGAAAGTGGTTTCAAGCTGAGGGAGAGTAGGTTCAGACTGGACCTTAGGAAGAAGTTACTCAGTATGAGAACAGTGAGACTCTGGAACAGGCTGCCCAGAGAGGTTGTGGATGCGTCCTCCCTGGGGATGTCAAAGGCCAGCTTGGATGAGGCCTTGATCAACTAAGTCTAGTTGAGAGGCATCCCTGTCCTTGGCAGGGAGGTTGTTGGTGATCTCTAAGGTACCTTTCAACCTAAGCCACTCTATGATTCTATGAACCAGCAGTCTGGACTTGAAATGTTTCCAAGTTACAATTCCAGAGAAATAAGCAGTTAGGTTTCACTGACACCTACAGGCAGTTTTATACAGATTGTGTTATTTCCTAACTGTGAACTCAGCTCTCTCTTTTTTTTTTTTTAATTTGAGAACCTTTGCAATTTCATTAAATTACTTCATGAAGAAGGTCCACCTTCACCTCCAAATATGCCTGCATTTTGTGCCTGCAGTTTGGAGGTTCTGAAAGTGAAGACAGACATGAATGTGCCTCTCATTACAGAACAACTTTCAGCCAGAAATGTTTAAATTCACAAGCTTACTTGATCTATGAAAGCTATGGGATAGGACTAGTGGCAGGTTACACTGAGAGTCAAAGGCAGAAAAATTGGTCTTGAAACGATGGTCAAGAGGCCTGTCTGGATGGAGCAGTTGCCATTACTTACACATCAATGTTATTCTGACACACATTTAAATATCCATATTAACATAAGAACTCTGTTCTGATTTTCTGACAGTGCTCATTTCTGTAACTGGGATTTAAGAAAAAAAAAGGAGAGGGCGATGAGAATTCAAGCAGTTTTTAGTGAATCATAGAATCAACCAGGCTGGAAAATCACCCAGTCCAACCTATCACCCAGCCCTAGCCAATCAACTAGACCATGGCACTAAGTGCCTCATCCAGTCTTTGCTTGAACACCTCCACAGACAGCGACTCCACAACCTCCCTGGGCAGCCCATTCCAATGCCAATCACTCTCTCTGTCAAGAACTTCCTCCTAACATCCAGCCTAGATCTCCCCTGGCACAACTTGAGACTCTGTCCCCTCATTCTCTTGCTGGTTGCCTGGTAGAAGAGACTGACCCTCACCTGGCTACAACCTCCCTTCAGGTAGTTGTAGACAGCAATGAGGTCACCCCTGAGCCTCCTCTTCTGCAGGCTCAGCCCAGCTCCTTCAGCCCCTCCAAACAGGGCTGTGCTCCAGGCCCCTCACCAGCTTTGTCACCCTTCTCTGGACACATTCCAGTACCTCAAAATCACTCTGAATTGAGTGGCCCAGAAGTGGACATAGTACTCAAGGTGTGGCCTGACCATACACACACACATATATATATATATATATATATATATATACACACACACACATATATATACACACACACATATATATATACACACATATGTATATATACACACATATGTATATATACACACATATGTATATATACACACATATGTATATATACACACATATGTATATATACACACATATGTATATATACACACATATGTATATATACACACATATGTATATATACACACATATGTATATATACACACATATGTATATATACACACATATGTATATATACACACATATGTATATATACACACATATGTATATATACACACATATGTATATATACACACATATGTATATATACACACATATGTATATATACACACATATGTATATATACACACATATGTATATATACACACATATGTATATATACACACATATGTATATATACACACATATGTATATATACACACATACACACACTAATCTTGGCCCAAACTGAGCAGGGAGGCACCACGTGCATTTCACATTGCAAACTGAGGAACAGAACTTTGGTAGCCAATCCCATGGATAAACTGAAAAGCATTTTCATAGAGTCATAGAATCACAGAATGGTCCAGGCTGGAAGCGACTTCCAAAGGTCATCTAGTCCAACGCCCACTGCAGTCAGCAGAGACATCCTCAACTAGATCAGGTTGCCCAGAGCCCTGTCGAGCCTCACCTTGGATATTTCCATGGATGGGGCCCCAACCACCTCCCTGGGCAATGCGTTCCAGCGTTCCACCACCCTCATAGTAAAGAATCTGTTCCTAACATCCAATCTAAATCTGTTCTTCTCTTGTTTGAAGCCATTGTCCCTCATCCTGTCACTGCAGGCCTTTGTAAACAGTCTCTCTCCAGCCTTCGTGCAGGCCCCCTTTAGTTACTGGAAGGCTGCTATTAGGTCTCCCCAGAGCCTACTCTTCTCCAAGCTGAAGAACCCCAGCTCCCTCAGCTTGTCTTTGTAGCAGAGGTATTCCAACCCCCTCATCCTTTTCGTGGCCTTCCTCTGGACCCGCTCCATCAGGTCCATGTCCCTCCTATGTTGAGGGCTCCAGACATCTTTCCTTACTGTTTCCTAACCACTCACCTGCAATGGAGAGATAGAAGTCTTTAAAGTCTTTGATCTCTCGGGAGCCTTCGCAGGTTGCCGTACAGTCATCGTAGGCTTTGAAGAAATCGGGAAGAGCCAGTTCCATGTCTGAGATGGACGTTCTCCAGTTGTCACCATTGTATGCTCTCACAGCCCTGACAAAGAGATTCTGAAAAATTGCTGGGAATGAGAACCAGCAGTAGCTGATCTGTGGAAAGCTGTGTGTAAACTCAAATACAGTAAATGATGTATATAAACTGTCACCCAGTTAACGTGAAGACAACAAATCCAGATGACTAATGGATTATACCAGGTATTTCCTAGAGAGCCAAGACTCCATTTCAGATCCACAGAAAAGCCTATTGGACAGAGCGAGTCTAAAGCATATGTTTTGATAGACATTTTAAGTAGGGTCTTAACACCAGGTTATTTTAAGCTGTGCTGCTACAGCACTCATACATTTGAGTAACTCTGGGCACCTGCTTAGCTCCTTTAGTGATGTCCATGTAGTAGCTTTCAGGTATGCCACTGTCTGATTTACTGTGACTCATTAATGGGATGGTGAAAAGTATGAGAGGTGAGAATTCCTGAATGCATCAAGAAGGCCGAAAAGACAGCAAGGAGACTAGGAATCAAGGATGACACACAAGCAAACGAGACCCTCAGACAATAAGAGAAGTAATAAAACACTAGGAATAAAAAACATACCTCATAAGACTTTGTCTCCAAGTCTTTAATATGCTCCTCAGCATCGGGTATGCTCTTATAGTAGGCCATATTTCTTTGCATCATTTCATCATCTGGATGCTTCAGAAGAAATGTGTGAGCTGCTGCGATAGCTTTTGGAAGATTATTGGACTAAACAGAGACAGGGAAAGGCAGAAGGGAGAAGAAAAAGGTTAACTGGAACAAAGCAGTTCAAAGCTACCCTGCTTTTGTCAATGAATTTTCCTGCAGCCACTATATCCCCAAATTTACTTCTGCTAAAACCACAGCCTCAGCAGATACAACAGTACAGTAAAACTGATGTAATTCTCAGTTTTACTGCACCACCATGAGCATTCTTTTTTTAACACATTTTGGAAGTCCATTATTTTTGCAGACAGCAAATAAAAAAGATGACTTTTCCCCCCTTCCCCTGTTCATAAAGCTGACAAGGTACAAGATTATACTGTTGCTCCTGCATGGGATTAATCTCACTGAAATTAGTGATGCTAATCTATGGCTGCTGGGCAGAAGTCATCATTTACCATTTTTACGTGGTGCTTATGTCACTTATTTACCTAGTAGCACAGAAGACATTACACTAATTTATCTTCCTGATGGTGATACCAAACTAGATCAAAGAGCAGAGGCTTGCTCAGTAATTGTGTTTTAATATACTGTGTCATTTTCTGTACTCATTTTTAAACTAGCTTTAAACCCCACTAGAGATACTTTGAGACTTAAACATTCCTCATTTACAACTGCCTGTGCCAAATAGGTATGTACATCCGTGTGCATGCATTTCTAATTTGTATTCCATAAAGATACACTTTTTAATAAACTATATAGTACACATATATGTATCTAGGAAAAGAGAAATTAAGTCTTCAGTATTTGTGAAATCATAGAATGGCTTAGGTTAGAAGAGACCTCAGAGATCATCTACTTCAACCCCTTGACATGGGCAGGGACACCTCTCAAGTAGATTTTGTTGCCCAAGGCCTCACCCAGTCCAGTCTTAAACACCACCAGGGAGTGGACATGCATAAGCACTCTGGGCAACCTATTCCACTCTCATACTGAAGAACTTCTCCCTAAGATCCAGTCTAAACCTGCTCTCCCTCAGCTTAAAACCGTTCTTCCTAGCCCTGTCAGCAGACACCTCTCCAGCCTTCCTGTAGGCTCCCTTCAGCTACTGGAAGACAGTTCTAAGGTTCCCCCAGTCCTCTCTTCTCCAGGCTGAAGCACTCCTGTTCAGCACACTCATGTGCAGGCAGCCTAAAGCTCCACCTCACATCTGAAACAGCTTATGGAAGTGTACATACAGAACTCTGAGCAAGAATCACAAGCACGTATGCAGAAGCACTCTTCTGTCTGCATCCATAAAAGGTGCCCTTTCATTTCAGAAACTTGAGGGAGATAAACCAAAGAAATACATCAATCCCAATACGAGTTCCTCTTGCTGCCCTGCCACTTTTAAGTGTCTCAGCAGTGGAACTCTGCCAGCTGCTTTTCCTGGCTGTCCCAAAACTATGCACTTCCAGTCAGCCCACACAATGCTAAACGCAAATCTCATCTGCACTTTCGTCAAATGCCTGGCTTCTTTTCTGCTTTATGTTTTAACCCTTTTTGTTGGGCCTCTCATTTTTTGCTTAGTCTATAATCCATTCTTGGTTTCAATTTTCACCACTTAAAAAAAAAAAAGAAAAAAGAAAAAAAAAAAGGTTTTGTGGAAACGCATTCCTGAGCGAAGTCAGTGGCTATGAGAAAGCTCCCTCCAGAGGAGCAAGCACAGCAGACATCTACTTCCAGCAGCTACAACGTGGCAGAATTTCACTCAGGAGCCCACCTGAATAAACACATGATCACTCTGAAAAATTACAGAAAGTGTTTTCCTCTGTCTTCTTCTGTCTTCTTCCTACATTCTAAATGTTGTGGAGAGGAGAAGTGGGAAGTGGGTATTGGGAGAGGTGAAAGTGACATTTCTTTCTTTGGAAAACTGGCAGCTAGGAAAAAGTCCTTTGTATGTAGCACTTTAGCTCTAGAAGGTCCATTTAAAACCCCTCAAGCAAATGGGAAGAGCTCAGAGCTGGAAAAAAAATACAAACAACTGACATTAAAGGTGTCAGTTCTGTTGTGTGTGTGCAGAGGCTTTAATGTATAAAGTTAAGCCATGAGTTCAGCTTGTTTTCTCCCCTCACAGATGTCCTATTTACTTGAAATGCAAGTAACTGCTGTACATGAAGGGATGAACCCTGATTTAAGAGAATAGAAGATGAATATGAGGAGGGAGAAAATCATCAATTAGATCCTGGACAGAAGGAAGAAAATAAGCTAGAAACCCAGAATGGAATTTGTTATAAGAGGTACATTTTCCCAGTGTTGGCTGGCCCAAGAGTAAAAAAGTAAATAGCATTACTGGACCAGCACAAAGTGTCACACTTCAGCTGCTAATTTTCACTTTAGCTCTTCCTGCCACTGTAACAAAACTAGAATTTTGCAGGCATCAGGCTACCTGTGAGTCACAGGTCACAGACTGGGAGCTGCTGCACTTGGAAGGAACTGGACCAGAAGGCAGCAAACAAGAAAGATGGACACACTGAGGCAGAAGATGCAGCAAACAGTACCTGCAATAGCAGAGCAGTGACAAGATGAATCTGAAAAAAGGTTTCAATGAAGTTTAGAAGAAAGTAAGGTGGATGAAAGGATGAGATGGGAATGACACAACTACAGGACAAGCAGGTGAGTTAGAGGTCTGGGAAGAACTGCAGAGGCTAATCAATGGGATGTGCTGGATGAGGCATGTAAAAAGCACCGAAGAGCAACTAGGACTGAAATATATGGGCAAGCAGCAAGGGAGAAAAGGTACACGCCGGTCCTACTCTGGGTTACCCAAAGGGGGTGGGAAAAAGGGGCTGAAAGACCTGCCAGAAAGAAGATGATGAAGTGAAGAGTCAGCAGCCTGGAGGGCTGAGACTGGAAAATCTGAACACAGAGCAAACAAAGGAGGTGGGACAGACACCAACTGGTGGCTAAAATAGTGTGGAGGAGGTGATGAAAAATGAGGTTACACCCCAAAATAACCTGTTAAGAGAGCCAGGCAAGAGGTCAGCACAACAGGAGCCTTTTCCAGCAATGGGTCCCTGCATTTGCTGAAGCTATGCAGGGACACTGACTGCCTCCACTGTGACACTGACAGGCATGATTGGCTTGGCTGGACGATAACCCAGCACTAGGTGAGCGAAGCTAAGGGTGACAGGGAGCAGAGAGGCAGGGCAGGCCTGAGACATCAAATGGGGAGGAAGGGAAGGAGGAGGACAGGTTGAGAAGGGCCAAAGGATAAGCAGGCCAAGAGAGAAGTGGGATGGAGAGGGCATGGATGGAGAGCAGCGAGAGCAGCGGCCAAGGGATGACGGGACGGGAAAGGAAAGGGAGTAGAAAGAATGGGTCAGTAAGACCAAGATGATGGATGGGTCAGCAAGACAAGAGGGAGGATGGGCCAAGAAACAAGAGGAAGGATGGGTCGGGCCGGGCCACACCGCACCTTGAAGTAGGCAAACTGCAGGTACTTGTAAGGCTCCCGATGCTGGAATTCCTGGAGCAGGTCTCGGCCGGGCTGCGCTTGGCGGAAAGCGGGCAGCCCCTGCTTGCAGCGCCGCAGGCACTGGGCCCGGCGCAGCACCCCGGCCAGGAGGCGCAGCTCGGCCAGCTCTCCGCCGGCGGCGGGGGCGGCGGCGGGGGGCTGCCCGGCGGAGCTGCAGTTGCGGTGACAGAACGCCTCGCTGTCCCGCAGCAGTCGGTAGAGCCGCATGCTGACCTCCAGATAATTGACGCTCTCGGGCCAGTTTTCGGTGCTGTACTGGTCCAGGCCGTAGCGGTATGCGGACTCGAGCGGCATGAGCTCATCCCGCGGGAAGCTGCGGAAGCTGTAGCGCTCGTACTGCGCCCCCGCCGCGGCCAGCACCGCCGCCAGCACCAGCCACATGCCGGAGCTTTCGGCCGGCCGCCAGCCGGACACCACGTCGCCGCCGCGAACAGACGGGAGCGTAGGGGCCGGGGGTGGGCTCGAGGGCGGTGTCAGATGGCGGGGCGGGAGAAGTCGGTCCGGTTCCGCCCCGGAGGGGGTGCGGGGCCGTAGGGGAAAGTCAGTCTCTAGGGGCGAGAGGCCCGGGCTGGGCCAGAAGGCCTAAGGGCAGCATTGAAAGGTCACTTGGCGGGATCCGTAGCGGAGCTACACTTCAGCAGGCGTCTCGCTGCAACTCTATCCCCGTATGAGAGGTGCACCACGCCTGTCATCCTCTTCGTGGCTCTTCCTCTTCGACCCGCTTCAGCTGGTACCTGTTCTTTTTCTGTTGGAAGCCTCAGAGCTTGGCACAATACTTCAGGTGAGGTCTCCCCAGGAGCACAGCAGTGTCTGACATGTGGCTCTTCGGCGTTGTGAGGCACAGCAGCGATTGTGTACGCGAAAGGAAAAGGGAGCTGTGTTTTACGTTGTGTGGAAAACAGAGGGGTTCTGGGATTGTTGAAATAGCTCCGTAAGTGCAGGATCGACAGACGTCGTTCAGACTAGCTGACGGCAGCAAGGTTAAGGGGTGCCGTGGTGACTGTGCTGGTTAAGGGCCGCGCTGCAGCGCCTCCTATTGGGAGCCGAGGCGTAGCGCTAGAGCTTGAGCCAGGCGTCCCACGGGGGAAGCTAAGCAGGGGCCCTCCCGGTGCGGCCTCTGTGATGGGTGAAGTCCCCTGGCAAGCTCCCTGTTTCTTCCCCTCTCTGGCCCTGCACGTTCGGGCAGACTCCCCAGTTGATTAGTGGGTTTTTTGTTTGTTTGTTTGGATTTTTTTGGTGTCGTATGTAACCTCCAAGCAGGATTTCTCGGTCTCCCCAGTGAAGCTGTGGCAGTCTCTGCAGCTGCTGCAGCTGAATCGATGTGTCTGTGATCAGCTTCTTAGGGCTTGTCCAGTCCGCGCGGGTAGCTGTTGGGTAGAGGCGGGCGTGACTGCTGAGGTGTAAAGAGAGGCTGGCGGGCGGC